>JARKIC010002205.1:0-72172 GCA_029378375.1 Mycena olivaceomarginata | reverse complement strand
AGGTGTGTTATCCATCCTTACATGTATCTTTGTGGGATGTAGCCTCAAACAACTGGAAAGATGGTGTTCCTCCTTAATGGCAAGGTAGGCATAGTCTAGTCTTCTCCTCAAAAGTCCAGTGTGCTGATAGGAAGAAACCCAGCCCGTCGACGCTCTCGCGCTGATCGTCCATCGCTCACACGAAGACGCAATTGGCAAGCTGTGGGTTAAAAAACTGGGTACGCAATCCACGCCGCGTTCATAAAAAATGGGCTCAAGGGAAATAAATGTGCAGTCAAAGTCATACCGCGCCAAATGTTCGAGGTGCCCATCCAAGCCGCCGTCGGCAAGAAGATCATCGCACGGGAGACGCTTTCTGCGTATCGCGCGATGTCACTGCGGGTTTGTACGGAGGGCACGTGGAGAGGAAGATGAAGGCAAATCCGTTTTTCGCCTGTGTTAAATTGACGACTGACCGAAACGTTTTCAGGTGTTGGAGCGGCAGAAGGAGGGCAAGGCGAGGATGAAGCGCATGGGCAGCGTGGACATGCCGCAGGAGGCGTTCTTCGAGATAATGAGCTCGAAAAGCAAGTAAGTAATATATGTACAGCAAATAATCTACAGTTCGTTATCTTCGTCGTCGTACGTTTCCTTGATGAGCCTGTGCGCGGGTAAGCGAAGCCAAGCACGGCTGAAGTAAAATCTTGCCTGTATATCGATGTTGGAGGATGATCGCCACTGGGGAAAGCGTATGAGCATTTGCCGCATAGGACGCTGGGAACTGCTCACTCGTTCGTTATGAAGGCATCTATCAAGTTCGGCTGCACATAGTCGTAGAACGGATTCACGACGTCGACTTTATCTACCAGGCTGCCTTCCTCGAATCCCAACACCTGGCTGGGGTCGCTGAAATCGAGCGCGCCATACTCGTGGTATAGATTCCACAGCGGCGTCAGCTTGAATTGACCGGCACATACAACGACGGGGGTGCAGTGCTCGTGTGCTGCCGTCGCGGCGAGGAGCGATCCTGTGACGGCGAACATCCCGCCGTTGGCGAGGATGGCGTGTGCACCGAGGATGACTTTGTTCACGCGAGACATCAGGCCGAACAGAGAGGAATCGGGACAAGGAATGTTGATATGCCGGCTGGCCAGAGTCTTCGCCATGTCGCGTCCGCCATATCTAAACGACATCAGGGAAAGGTTGAATAAATACAAGTCGGCGAACGAACGATGGTGCTGTCTCCAATACCATCACCGTATAATTTCTATTATGTGCGGCTGATATGAGGAAATGTTCCACAGTTTTGGACATGCCAAGCGTCAGGATGATTTCGCTGAGGGTTGTTATCACAATAAACGCACAAAAAAAGGCATTTGCGTACTCGGAATGGATGTGGTTTGGTGCGTTTTTGGACACATTGTCGTACACTGTTTCTAACACTCATCCAGGACATCCTGAATTGCCTCCATGAGCACGGGTTTGAGACTGCGCGCGAAAGAGTCGGGATCATCGGGATCGTTCTCTTTCAAAGTGCCCTTGCTCTCGGCCTTGGCCGGCGCGCCTTGCTTTCGCGGCTGGCCAAGTAACACAAATTTGGAAATGGAAAATCCACTGGACGACTCTATTGCCGTCCCCTTCGTAGCTGTGTGGTATTCTTCCCGTATATGGTGCAGTACCTTTCGCACTGTATTCCCAACAGAGTGCTCTATTCCATCGATGGATGAGACCAAGTATGGACACGGTGAAAACGCCTGAACCTTTCGGTTGTGCTTCGACTAGCCGTCGCCCAACAGCGCGTATTATGGTGACCAGCTGCTCCATGCTGGAGAAACGGGACTTGGAAATGACTTGGCGTAGAACGAGCAGTGTCTCTAAAGCCGTCGCACGGGAGCCCACGATTTGCCTAGACGCGTGTAAATCGCTACGCGTTTGTTTGTACGCGACCGAACTGACCGCCGGCGCAGCTTCCACGCCAGATTCTCGACAGCACGCTGAGTTGGCGTATTTGCTGGTTCAGATGTCATTTTCCAAGGTTCGCTGAGAGAGACAAAGTGGATGCAGTTCAATGATTCCGAGTCAGATCGGATGCCGGCCCGCAAAATCCGTCTGTCAACCCCACCTGACCACAACGCTGCCTCACTAGTAACTTCTAACGTCTAATTCTCTTCTGCGATTGTCTGAATGTCAAGCATCTTCACATCTGCCGCTGTTACTTGCGGAGACTTGTAGAGTTCTCTCTACTCGCAAAGGATTCGCTCTTTCCTGGACCACGTTTGACTGGCTTCTAAAACTTGCTGTTTCCGCAACGGCTTGGTACATAAAATTACACCGGTGGATACCTGCTGGAAATCTCGGCAACGCAGCTAGGAGGTCTCGCTGTTTGTTCGTAACGATTGGCCAGCAAGTCAGCTTTCGAGTTCCTCAAAGTTCGGCGGCGTGTCCATCCACATCCCTTCCTCGGTTTGCTCTGCTCCTGTAATTGCTTCCGAGCCAAACATCAACAGAGCCATCTCCCTTCCCGACAAACCTTGAATTTCTTGCGTGTGGCTTGCTTCGGGGTGGTTGATTCATGCGGCAAGGGATGCCAGAAAGCTAGTCCCGAGCTCGAATTGAAGTAGAAGCTGGACCTGACCGCGTGCCAAAAGTTGCAAACCACTTCTAATGTCCGGGAAAAATCGCAAATAGCCAAGTTGATATACATACAAGATCGTACAAGTTGTCTGTGTCGCGTATTCTTCAAGCAGCATTTGTTCTTGATTCGTTCGTACATTCCCATGCTTTCCTGCACTACGACGATCACGACGCAGGTTTGAGTGCCAGCTCCAGCATCAGTTTCTGAAACGGACTAGGTGTGATACCGACGATATGGCCCAACAAGTCTTTTATTGTGGCCTGGTCGGACCGCAAGCTTTCCTGTAGTCCGCGTTCGTGTTGATCCCGAGAAACACAGCGGCAGGACCGACCTCCTCCATCCCCAGCCTGTGGAGAGCGGCCAGAAGCTCAGAGGGCACATCGACTTCGTGCTGATTTTCATGTATCGGGCACTAGTGTCAGAAGCATTAGCTCCGCATAACGCGTAGAACGGGGAGTGCACACCCACCCCCTCCATCTCCCAGTACGGGAGCGGGTCGTCTGCGTGCTCCTTCGCGTACGTATCCAGCGCAGCAGAAATCTGGACCCTCTCCCACTGCGTGTACTGGATCCCAATGAACGAGCGCAGGAATGCATCACACTCGACCTTAGGTATAGACACGAGGATGCGGAGATGGATGTCGTGCAAGATACCGATGGCCGCGAAGATGGCGGGAACTTTGCTCGGGGTTGGGAAGAGCTGGCGCAGCTCAGGGGTGTATTGGTCCGGCACAGTGGGGGGCGTCTTTTTCTGGCAGAAGACGCACCAGACCGGCCAGTCTGTGAGTGCGGCCTCGGTCTGGCTCTGTGTCTGTGCACGAATCAGTGGTTCCACAGCGCCCCTTGAAAAAAGATGCACTCACCGGGGAGCCTTGTGTTGTGGGTTGCGAGGAGCTTGCGACTTTTGAGATGCTGTCTGTGAGGACCTTTGTCGGAACGATTGAGTTGCTCGAGAACCGCTGCTCAAAGGCTCGTCCGGTTCAGAATCGTCGGAGAGCACGAGCCCAGCCGAAGTGTTCTGGCGTCACCGGTGAGTATGGGTGGTATGAAGGAAGTGTAAACACCTTTCGTGGGGGAGACACATTGCTGCTGCTACTGCTGCTTAGCGGACGTCTAAGTTGCTAGGATTTTTTCCGACGTAATACCTCTTGTTGGTGCTGCTGAACGACGTTGGGGCATTCTTGGTCTTATCCATGAAATATCTGGTGCTGCGCTTCCTGGAGGGTTCGTCGGAGCCGGAGTCGGAGTTGGCCGTCCGCTTAACAGCAGTATTTTCAGGACGTGGAGCGGCGGATGTGGTTTTGCGACCACCGATCAAGCGACCAAGATTAGCATTGAGCGGTCGTTCGTCGTCGTCGGAATCAGAGTTAACAGACGTATTGCTCTGGAAGACAAAACATTAATGTGTGCTGCCGTTGACACGCAGCGGCAAGAACCTTGTTGTGGAGGTGTCTGTAATGTTTTCGACCGGCGACGCGGCGGTTGTAGAACATGGCCACCGGCCACTGTCCTTGATAGGTGTCGAGTCTTGAAATTTCTCAACGACCTTGGGCGGAAGTCAGTTTGTAGGCAGACACCCACTGCAAGCAGTGCACCCTCTCAAGGAGCTTGTTCCATTTTGTCTGATCCTGCTGTTCACTTCTCGTGTCGAGGTCGAGTTTGAGATGTTGGGCGGTGCTCCAGACAACATTCTAAAGTGGCTGAATAGATAATTTTCCTAGGAAAAGATGGTTTACTCGAAAGCTTCCGACTCTTGCTGAATTCCAAGAAACACCCATCGCGTCTTGTAGACTTTCCATGGTGGCATCCTGCCTCTCCAGAGCCTTGATATTCTTGGGGGGAGGGACGGTACTTTGAGGGGAGACCATGGATGCGAAAGAAACAGCTGCAAGTCGAGTTGGATGCCGCGAGATTGGTGGAACAGTCTATGTACGTAACCGCAGTCAGGGTCAAGACTCAAGCTCAGGAAGTCCTCGAAGCAGACTCGTTCCAATGATGGAGAAGGTCTTTTTTGAAAGTGTTACAGTTTAAGTTTGAGGCTTCTTCTCAAACTCTATTTTCGCATTCCTGGTAACACGGATGCCATTTTTGAAGCAACAGAAAGTATTTTGAAGCAGCAGAAAGCATTGGAAAGAAAGAGTCGCCTGGACTCAGTTCACTGTGTTCATTTGCGCGCTTGTACACATCCTACTTGGACTGGCCAGAAGCTGCGATGAGTGGCGAACGAGTTCCAAGGGTACGTGTTGAGTGTATTGAGAGGACTTGACGGGGGAGAGCAGCAATCTGCCAGTGACCTACATAACTGGCCATCGTGTAGAAACGGTCAAAGCGGTTCTTGGCACATCGGAACCGGCTCCGGGCCCAATTTCCGGCAGTCAGTAATGAATTTGATATTCATGCGCGGCTTTCTTTCTTTGCGCCCATTGTCGAGGCCCATGTCAAGCTTTAGCTATCCGCCGCCACGGTCCCCTCGTTCCACAACTGGTGTTGTCCATGCTCCCTTGTTGCCCATCTACCCACCCCCCGCCCTCACTATCACCAATGCTGCCGTTGTTTCTCGCTCTTTCCCCGATTCCAGGTACATCCTGAGCACGCATATTGTCCCAGCAGCCCACTTGCGTTCTACGCCGCTCCCCGAGTCACCCCCGCCAGCCGCTGCACCCGACACAGCAAGCAAACCGGAGCGACGCGCGATAAATGCTGAGCGCATAGCATGGGTCAAGGCGCAAGCGCAGCGTCAGCGAGGAAGACATGAGCGCGTGCTCTGGAGCGCTGTGAACCGATATGTGCGCAAGGACGCGACCGACGGGGAAGGAGTCACCCTCTTCCTCGCGCATGCCAATGGTTTTCCGAAAGAGGTCCGTGCAAAGCACTACCGCTCCGCTGAAGGTGCTGCAACTGTTTTAGACATGGGAACCGGCCATCTTGGACTTGCTTGCGATCCCGAACGGGCCCGTCATCGACGAGATATGGGCTTGGGAGGCGACACACCACGGCGCGTCGTACCTGCTAAATTCCGGACTTCCGTTCACAGCCTGTGAGTTCATTGCTCGCCGCGCATCTGCAGCTCTTAATCTTCTTCTCAACTCAGGCAATTGGGCCGACGACGCGCGCGACGTTCTCAACTTTTTATTGCACTTTTTGCCTAGCGGCATCAGTAGCTCTGACCTCCCCACTTATCTCCCGCGCGTCGCCCCCGAGGAAAGCGCGTTGCGCAAGGTTCGTGGCTTCTCCGAACGCAGGCTCTTTGCTGTTGGGCATTCTTTCGGCGGCTGCTGCTCGTGAGTTCTACAATCCTGACTTTGCGGCGAGACACCAGTCGGTGGCTCACCGCAAAGTCTCTAATTTCCCACCATGTATACAGACAAATAATTGACCCTGCAGCACTTGGGCGGCCCTCACGCACCCGCGCCTCTTCACTGCCCTCACGCTCGTGGATCCCGTCATTTCTCGCTTCGGGACACCCAACCACGATCTCGCAATGCCAGGGCCCTCGTTAATGGAAGGCGCTGTCGCGCGCCGCGACTCCTGGCCCTCAAGGTACGTCTTCCTCCTTCCTCTTACCTACAACTTCCTAATATAGTGTGGCTCGTGCATAGAGAAGACGCTCACAAAGCCCTGGCCGCGAACCCCTTTTTCGCCGCTTGGGACCCGCGCGTCCTCGATGCTACGTTGCGCACGGGCTTGTCGCGGGTCCGAGTGGCAGCGTGCGGCTCGCTATGCCGCCTTTACAGGAGGCTCTCGCGTTCGAAGCAACGACGACCGGCGCGCCCGTATGGGACCTACTCCCAACGCTCGACGAGCGCATTCCATTGCGATGGGTCCTCCCAGGGCGGCCTGGCGAGCCAGAGTGCGTTGTGTTCTCTTCTTTTGGTCAAGTTTTTATACTAGGCTTATTCATTAGTGATACTAGGATCGGCGGACCGAATGCGACACAGGAGCGCGTGTGGCGGCGACCAGCGAACTCGACCAACATCCGGATCGCACAAGCGGGGCATCTGGTGCGTGTGTTCACTGGGCTCATTGTTCGGGTGCCCATTTCCTTATCTTCCCGTGGTAGGTCGTGCAACAGGCGCCGCGCGAGCTCGGTATGTTCGCTTCTCCTGCATAGTTGCGTTCCAAACACTGATTTTGTTTCTTGCCAGCGCGCGAAATTGCGGGCATGATAGAAGGGAAATTACCCAACAACTACGGGCCAAATTATAATATTAAATAGACTGGTGTGTTTTATTAGATGTGGTTTGTACGTTGAAATGATATCTGCAGTTGAACTCAAGTTAAGACCTTATTGACCCTCATTTCGCCCAGCACGGAACACTACGTCCTGCTCTGTATTTACGACACTCCCCTGAGACCGAAGGGGTGGGCACGACGTCAACTGCACGGCGAGGACGGAGTAAGATGGGCGTTCGAACGCGAAAGCCGAGATCCAGCTATGATCGGGCGGATCAGGCTCCATCTATTCAGCACTCTGGACGTCACCTCATTCGATCGAAAATTGACCAGTTGTTGGTGTTCAGAGGTGCGCGTCGACGTCCGCCGGATCAGTCGCGACCTCGGCTACAGCCATACCACTTCCTCGGACGAAGTCAAGTGCGAGTGTGGACCCTGACCCGCTCTGGTGCCTTCAGAGTGGCCATCGATAAATCGGCGACAACAGATGAAAAAACGCCAAGCTGCTCGCCCGCAAACGTTCAGAAGGCGATGGTGACTCTTTATCCGCGCGCCGTATCAGAAGATGATCACAATAGCCTCGCGGGTTTTCCAAATTCCGTCGTTCTGGTGCTTAAAGAACTACTAAGTATTGCACTTTTTTTTGCGCCTCTTGTGTCCACGGCCATGTCAAGCTACCACCACCACGGTCCCCGCGTCCTACAACTGGCATCTTGCGTGTTCCCCTTTTGCCCATCTACCCACACCCCGCATTCGAGTTAACCCCGAATGCGCCATCTTTGCGCGTTCTTTCCCCGATTCAAGGTATATCGGGAGACGCATATAGTTCCAGCAGCCACCCCACTCGCCGAGTCGCCCCCAGCCCCAGCGCCTGACAAGGCGAGCAAACCGGAGAGGCCGCCAGAAATGTCGAACGCGTGGCGTGGGTCAAGAAACAAGCGCAGGTTCAGCGAGGAAGCTATGAGCGCGTGTTATGGAACACCGCGAACCGATATGTGCGCAAGGACGCCACCCACGGAGACGGGGCTGGTGTCACTCTCTTTCTCGCGCATGCAAATGGCTTGCCCAAGGAGGTCCGTGCCAGCCGTACTCATGTGTATGTTGCTGTAACCACATAGACCTGGGAGCCGACAATCTTGGATTTGCTTGCGATCCCGAACGGGCCCGTCATCGACGAGATCTGGGCTTGGGAGGCGACACACCACGGCGCGCTCAATTCTGGGCTTCCATTGGCCGCTTGTGCGTCATTAGCTTCCTGGCGAACCAGAGTGCGTTCCCTCTCGGTATCTACTTGCTGTAGTAATTTGCACAGACTCGGCGGACCGAAAGCGAACCAAGAGCGCGTGTGGCGGCGACCAGCGAACTCCTCCAACGTCCGTGTCGTGCGGGCGGGGCATTTGGTGCGATTTCACCAGGCTCTTTCTTCTGATGTTTGTCTGATTATCTCGCCGGGTTAGATCGTGCAACAAGCGCCGGGCCAGATCGGTATATCGACCCCCAACCTGTGTCGCGTTCCAAGCACTGATTCTGTTTCTTGCCGCGCGCGCGAAATTGCGGAGATGATAGAAGGGAAATTTACAAAACTACAGGCGAAGTTGTAACCGCAGATTGGTCTGCGCCTAGTCTCTTATAAACAGACGCTACAACACTTCCAGCTCGTACCTCGTTTGTTATAGTCTGCGCCTTGGTCTGTTTCATCGGAAGTGGTCAATGCAGAAAGCTTCAGAAGTCGATCATGAAAGCCCCTAACTCACGTTTTCGCGGTCCCGTGATCACCTTGGCTCTTGCGGTCAACCACCCGAAGCAACACTAGCTCAGCTTGCACACTGCACTCTATTCCACCGCCCAGTCGTGCGCCTACGACTTTTTCTCTGTTTCGTATCGCCCACGTTCCTTGTCCACCGCACCGTCTTGCCCAGTGCCTTGACAACTTATTCGCTGCCTTTCTTTACTTCACAGACTACACTCCATCCACCCCACACCACCTACGATCACATCATGACCGCACGCCGTCGCAGCTTCCACCTCAATGTCAACGCTAGCGGCGCAATCGCGCACCCGATACGTTCAGCTGCTCTCAATCCCCAAGGCATCGAAGCCCAAGCCGGCGCGCTCACCATCGGCCTCCTCGCATTTGCACGCCAGGCATCCGCGTTTGCGTTCACACTTGTAGGAGGGTGCGCACCCGGCATTCGCCAAAAGACGAAGCGCGTGCCGAGGGCGCTGCTGGCGGGGAGCCCTCGAGCAGCAGAGGACGCGAAGCTTCCATTGGAGGGGGGAATTACTGGAATTGAAGCTACTGGGACTGCGACCAGAGAGCTTGCGGAAGTTTTTGAGTGTCTGATGTGCGAGGAACAGCTTCAGGTCCAGGTGCAGAACGACTCGGACCCACGAGCAGACAAGACGACGGAGCCGCAAATTGAATTACAAGAGGAGATCGACCTCGCCGACGCTGGTAGAGCGGTGGAATTCGAGTTTGAGAAGGGCGAGCTGCCGGTTCGACTGCACCACAGCAGTATTGTGTTGGAAGACCCAGAACGTACTCCTCAATGTGCCGAGCCAGAGAAGCCGGCCCTCGAGCTGCAAGGGAAACCGACTCTACCAATCACTGCGCCACCCATTGCTATCGGTCTCGGTCTCTTCATTCCTTCGGCGAGCTCGAACGAGCTAAAACTTCTCTCGCCACTTGCATCGCGCTACGCATCGCCTGAACGCGAAATCGAGTCTGTCCATACACACCGTCCCTATGCCTGTGTTTCTTCAGGCTCTCCACAAAATGAGCTTCGTGCAAATATCGTTAGCAAGGTCGCAGCCTTCACCGCCGCACGTCTCTCAGGCTCCCGCCGCCCCCTGCATCCCCCACGCCCCGCCCCGCTTTGCCACCTCGCCCCGCGTACCTGGACGACCCATTTGCCGAGTCATTCGCCGCCACACCTCCTTCATCTTTCGTGCCCACCCACCCGGCCCGCTTATGCTACCCCAGCCTGCAGTTCAGCTCCAACCAGCAGCAGAGCCCGACACCCGAGACCGGGCGCTCATCTCTGCGCCAACGGACCGTGTACTTCACGCAGGTGTCACCCGCGCTGGGACACCGCCTCCTGCGTTCTGGTCTCCCCATCCCGCCGGTTCGCAGTCTTGCGCGATTCTAATCAAAGTACCGCCAAGCGTCAGCCCGCAGCGTCATGCTCTCGTGGACAAGGAGAACCAGCCCACCGCCAAAACCCCCGCCCTCCCATTAGATACCGTTACTCGCGGGAGACACCGGCGCGGTCTCTCACATGTCTTCGATACGATCTAGGGACATATTTTCTTACTCACTTGTACAGTACGCCGACGCGGCGCATGTAGTCCTAGTTGCGCTCGACAAAATCAAATCCAGCTCGTTCAAAATGTACGTTATATTAGGGAGACGGTCGCGAAAGGGAGTGTTGCTACAGATGTTTCTGCTTCGAAACGAGAGAAAAATACAGGTTGAAGGAATTAGTACCACTGTGACTCGTAGGAAAATAGGGCGAGGATGGGACGGAAAACAATGAAAACAAACGTAAGGATAGTGCAAACCAAGAAAGGTCAAAGATACAAGTTATTAGCATTAGCATTAGCGTTAAACAGCTGTGGCGTGAAGCTCGTCTTGTTTCTCGTTCGAGGGCGGAGGATCCACTGGGGAGTCCGAAGATCTAGGGGTGTAAAGAGGGAGGGGCGTGTCGTCCATCTTGCGGTTTCCACGCGAGTCGAATAGCTGCGAATAGACAGGGAGATTCGCGCCGAAGGGAAGAAGGGACGGGATCGGATACGCGCCATCGACCAGGCGCATTGAATTGAAGAGGGCGGGCAAAATGTCGCGCGGGGGCAGGGGAGGTGCGACCCGCCCGAATTAGAGGCAGGGCGAACATCAGGCCCGCCACCGCAAGCTCGGTGCTATCGGGCATCTCGTATTCAACGCGCACGGTAAGCTTGAGCGAATGCGAGACGTCGTAGAGCGGGCTGGCAGTAGAGGGTCGTACTTCTGACGATCCTGACCAGTCCACCATCGTCGAGGGAATCGAATTGTTGGAGGAATGGGATGGTGGTCTCGAGTGTGTACCACGTCGCCGTGTCAGCCTCAGCATCATTGGCGAAGATGCGAGTTTCTCCGGTCAGGCGATACACCCCCGTTTCCTCCGCAAGCAGCAGGGAAGTGGAACATTTCAATGCTGCTTGCAGGGGAGGACGAAGTGAGGAGCATGCCCAGCTTGTACATATCGCCATGTAGATGGGCATGGCAAAGCGGTTTGTTCGGGGGTTGGCAGTCTTGCGACGGCACAGGATAACGTGTTTTGGTATTTGGAGGCGTCGGTCGCGCGTCTAAGGGTGGTAAAACAGTCAGGAAAAGAAAAGGAGAAAGTTATGCGCAAACTAACCGGACATATTTCGTCCTGCACAACATCTAACGTAAAATTCGTGACCTGGAGTCGCTGCAGTTCAGCGTCTCCTAAGTCTTTCGTGCGCAGGCGAAGGGTAAAGGGTAGGTGGGATTCGCGGACGTCCACATGCGTCGGTACGGAGGCCAAGATCTGGATCTTAGATAGAACCTCCACAGAATCGCGTTTCGGACGGCTTATTAGGTGACTGAGGAGATAATTGATAAATGCAGGCGGAGTCGGCTCGGCCGTGGGTGGTTCGACGAAGCGTCGTAAGGGGAGGACTTTGCGAGTTTGTATTGAGCGACTCGTAGTCCGGGTACGGAAGGGAGAGCAAGCGAGCTGAAGGACCAGGATGCTGTTCTGTCAATCCTCCACGACCGCAAATTTGACGACAGCGCGGAGGTAATATTGGGTCGATGCTCCGGCATCACTGAATTAAAGCCATGAGAGGCAGGTAACCAGCCAGGATGGGGAGGTCGAAAACAACATTCCAACGGCCTGGTTGTTAGAATCAGTACGGCAAGCTAAGTTGGGCAAAGCGGACGTACATGGCTCATCGGTTTCTTCTTGGTCTTCGTTGCTGAGCTCTACAGGTCCGGAGAGAAGTTTCGCGAGAGAGTGTGTACAGTCGTAGTGGGGAATAGCCCAAGCTCGAAGTGACTACTTCGGTTTGCCCGTCAAAGGTAAGCATGACCGATTGAAGGATAATACGGGCCGCCGGCGACGCTCGAATACAGAAAAGGGGGAGCTGAGAGCGATGCTAACATGCCCTGAAAGAGAAAACGCAGAGCTGGGGGGGAGAGACGCGTTAGTCAAAGTCTTGGGACTGGCACAATCGAGGCTTACGAGCTATGCGGCTCTCCATACATGTCCAAAGAGCTGGCGAGCGGAACTATGTCGATGGAGAGGGACATGATGGGTCGGAAGATCTAGTCGTGAATAATGGCGGATGAAGGTATAATGGGAAGTACAAGATTATATAGTTAGAAGTGGGTGATTAGCGGTGGTTGAAAGAGGAACAATAGCCTTTTTGTAACGAAGGACATATTACCCGAAACGACAACGAAAAGCCAAATGCGGTCATGATCGCCTTGTGACAGAAAGCGACGGTAATTTGCGTTTGGAAGTCCTTTTGTTTAGTTCAACCGAGTCCCTTGTTTTTCGCCAATGCCAGAGGGCTTAGACTTGTATCACTTCATCAGAACCACCAGAAAACAATGGCCAGTCGCCCCAGGTCTAGCCGAGCATGAAAGACAACATGCTTGAATGCCGCAGGGCCATTGTAGCCCTGAATATTTGTTGTCCAGAGTGTTTGAAGCATAGCAGCAGCGCAAATAGGTGGATCGGTTTGGAAACGTAATTACTAATTTCGTCACGGTTACCTCCGCAGCACGTGTCGGAAATAGGGCCCTAGGGTCCGTTCGTCAACTCCCTCCCAAATTTCAGCCAGTCCGCTGAAGCGCACGTCTGCAACCCTGTCGCAAGGGATTTTATCAGTTGAAGTTCTTGACGAGGCTACCAGCGTCAGTTACGGTCGCCCATATGTTTTAATGCAGTCAACGCCAGATGTAGCCCGTCTGCGCTACTTCAAGTTACTGCTGGCATTTCATCCTCACGGTCCCGCGGATTCTAATGTATCAATCGTTGGCGCATTGAGTTGGAAGCGTCGCTCACGCGCTCACGTTGGGATTGGAATGACGGGGCAGCAATTGGCCGGCCGCCATCCGGAATTGCTTTCATCTGCATAAAGCAGTATAATACACCGACCGCCTATCCCCGTGAAAATTGCTGTGGGCGCCTGATCAGACATTCTTTTCATGGCAAAAGATCCAGCGACTTCGAATTGCAAATGTAACCGTGATGCTTCCCCAGATTCCGGGACCGAACTTGTTGCGTCGACGATCGTCGATATTGATAAGGTGAGATGTCGATTACTATCGAGTTCGAGGTGAGAGTGTGAGGCGATGTAGGATGCGGGTCCTGCGGACCGCTCGGATCGAGATACGAGAAAGGATGAGGCTATGATGAGGATGAGAAGAGGATGAGGGAAGTGGGGTGTGTGCGGAAGGCCTGGGCCGCTTCGCGGCCGATTCGTCGTGCTTTCCAACGCGCCTGGAGAAGGGGGGGAAAGGAGCGAATCGGGCGGGAAGAGAAAAGCGGGCTCCCAGGACCAGTACGCAAGCGCGAAGGCAGGTCTAAGGCGAGGAGACCCCAAACAACGCGAGCGTGGAAGTACCAAAAAAAAGGGATGGGCGGGCGGGCTCAAAAATGTAGTGAGTGAGCGAGGATGCGAGCGAAGAATGCAGAGGACGAGGCGCGTATGGAAGTACGCGACGAGGACAAAATGGTGGGAGATCATGGATGCGGTACATCCCGTAATCTAATCCTCCTTATCTAACACTGAGCCCGCGCTCGCAAGCTCGCGAAGGCTCAGCTCACAACGAAATTGCCTCGCTCTTGGATGACCGGATCCATCCCAGTAAGATCCAAGTTTCTTGAGGCAGATTGAGGCAGCTGGACCATTGGTCACCTGCAGACTGTGCCACTGCCATAATGACGCCGCTGGATATCTGTGCGGAACCTCTGCGTGGAACATCTGTCCACAGGAGTCCAGAGTCCCTGCCGTTTTCCCACTCTTCCGAGGGAAGACAACAGCAGTGCGGATTACACATCTTCAAGCCTTAGTCAGTGCCCGGCGTTGGTCAGCAAATACCAATACTGATATAAAAAGCGTTGAGTCTGGCTGGGAGTTCAGCATACCATGGCCCCTCAAATTTTGATGTACGCCCCCACTGTTACTGTCTCATTCGTCGCTTATATTTTGTTCAGAACAGGCTCAACAGGGGTATATCGGAGGCAGCGTGCTCGCCGCGATCACGAAAGCGCACCCAGAATACTCCGTCACTGCAATTCTTCGCAAGGTGTCTCAGCACTATGTCGACGCATATCCACGCGTCAAAACCATCGTAGGCGACTATGACAGCGCGGATATTCTCGCCAAGGCCGCGTCGGAGAGCGACATCGTCATTCGTATGAGCATTATCTCGCTTGCACTATTCCGCTCTGCTGACTTGTCCATAGATGCAGGAGATTCAGACCACAAAGGCGCAATGGAGGCCCTTCTTGCGGGACTCGGACGGCGCAGTGCACCCAGCTTCCTCATCCACCTCAGCGGAACGGCGTTGCATCTCCGACGTCTATCACGCCGACAACTTTGGGGCGCTCAACCCACGCGTGTGGTCCGACGTGGACGACATCGAAGAGCTGCGCTCCCTTCCTGACAGCCGGATTCACCGCACCGTCGACAATCTCGTGTTCCAAGCAGCGGCGACCCACGGCGCGCACATCCACACTGCGATCATGTGTCGCCCGATATTTATGGCAAGGGACACGGACCGGGAATCACGCAGAGCTTCATGGTCCCGTTCTTCTACGACGCGATTTTGACGCGCAAGTCTGCGTTTTATGTTGACAAAGGAGAGAACACGCGCAGTTTGGTCCACATCGACGATGTGATGAGCTTGTATGTCAACGTTGTGGAGGGAAGCTGTAGCTTCGTTGGAGACAGGTACTGTCAAGGACGAATGTTGGGGAAAAAATGTGGGCATTCCCAGTCAACCCGCCCCGTCGTGCTAACGTTCAGTCCAGGGCTTCTACTTCAACTCGAGTTCAGAAATCTCTTGGAAGGACGCCGCGATAGCCGTAGGCAAAGTTATGGCATCCCTTGGCCTTATAGAATCCGCTGAACCGAAGGAAATCACCGTCGAAGAAACGCGAAGTATGTCGGGAGGAAGCGGCTTCTCGCTATACTTGTTCGCAAGCAATTCCCGCAGCAGAGCAGACCGAGGCAGGAATGTGTTTGGCTGGAAACCCACCGGGCCAGGATTCCTGGAGGTCATGGAAGCCGATTTACTGGCTCACCATAATGGCAAAGAGCGCACATCGAGGTGGCGATCGCAAATTTAAAGTAGTTCGCTGTAATACCATGCAAATGAATATCAAGCAAAGACCTTGGAAACAGCCAGGTCGTCTTCGTCTCTCTTGCGCAGCTCTTTCCGTTTCGAGCTCTCCTGCTCTGCGTCCTTGCGGTGCCCGTATTTGGTGCCCTGCTCTCTCCGGATCGCCGACCGAACCGCAGACGGCGAGATGAATTCTGAAAGTGTGGATAAACAACAGCGCCCTTTCTTCGAGTATTTGGAACATACCCGGATTTGAGAAAACGGTTGCGCCACTGAACGCGCCTTCGAAAATACGAATTGGAGTAAGTACGAATCTGGGGCCGATCTCCACCAGAGTTGTTTGCGGAGGACCGTTGGGCTGTGCTGGATCCTTTTCCAATATCTGCGGAACTTAACACCGATTATACAGAGCTGATGGGAATGCGAACCTGGAAATTACGGAACCATATTTTATTATCGAGAATGGAGAAAGTGAGGATGTGGTCGATGAAGGGCTTAGCCTTCCGGGCAGTGGAAGGAACGCCAAATATCTACACTCATTAGTTCGTCATTCGTTGAGAGCATAAGCAACGGAACTCACATGCGTAAAAACCTCCTTCGTCAACTTGCCCCATTCCGTGTCGTCAAAAGCTTTGTCGAAGCTCAGCAGAACCCGGCTGCCCTTGAGACAGTTTCCCGTCATTTTTAACTCGTCCATCGTGTGCACGTTCTGCACATGCATCTTGATGCTCGGACCATTAGGCGTTTTGGAAGCCCAGAGATATAAATCCTCATGACGCCGAGCCTCAAAGTACAGCGTATTGTTGCAGTTGTTTAAATCTGCGAGCTCGGGCAGGAGATGCAACTGGGACTTGGAATCAAGTTTCGAGTCTAGTTGTTCATTTAGTACTTGTCCGATAGATAATGGGTAGACAAGCGCACCTTTTTTGACATGGGGCAGTAATACTTCCAGGTCGTTCATGAAGTGCCTCATTCGGTGGGTGATTCCGCGGGACGAAAGCAGCAGCACACGCTGCTTGTTTTTCTTCTTTTGGGTTGCGGCACCTCGACCCTCGTCAACGTCCATTTCATCCGCCTTGCGCTTGCCTTTGGAATCGCCTTTAGACGTCGCATTCGCCTTTTGGGCCTTCAGAACCGAAGACATAGCAGAGCAAAGGTAGAGGTGGAAGAAAAAAATGTGGCTGACGTAAATGGGATCACACAGATCAATCGCAGACTCAGTCAACTTCGCCTGGGTGCTCAAAATCTCGAGCACAATATATAAGTTCAAGAAAGAAGCCGAAAGCTAAGATACATCATCGACATAAAAACATGCAAGGGAAGACGTCCGTCAAAATATACAGTGCGTATCAGGTGCGCAATTGCTTTTGTTTTTCCTGCTCCAAACGCTGTCGACGAACTTCAGTACGCGAGCGGACGAACCGGAAGGAAGACGACACGAACATGATACAGCAACTGCACTGCCATCTGGATATTAGCAGGTGGCCGGTAATCACGACCAGACGCTCGCCCTCGCCACCAGGGCCAGGAGCACCGTTCGCGCCAACGGCCACAGCACCTGGCTCCATAATTTTGATCTGGCTTGCGCTCATGTGCCGAATCTCATTGATTTTGCTGCCGCCTTTGCCAATGATGCACCCTACTAGATCGTTCGGGATGTAAATTTGCTGGGTCTGAAGTTGTTGTGGAGGGGGATTGTGATGAGGCGGGGGAGGAGGTGCGGATCCGTATGGGTTGGAGTATCCGGGGACATAGGAAGAGCCGGAGTACGGGGCGCTGCCGTACGAGGACGGACCGGCGGAGTGCGGGGGCGGTTGTCGGCGGGAATTTGTGG
This sequence comes from Mycena olivaceomarginata, assembly GCA_029378375.1. Lineage (NCBI taxonomy): Eukaryota > Fungi > Basidiomycota > Agaricomycetes > Agaricales > Mycenaceae > Mycena > Mycena olivaceomarginata. The sequence continues at coordinate 55,190 of JARKIC010002205.1, read as the reverse complement.
AAGGACGGTAGCTGGAGTTAGCGGATGATGGCATGCGCTCCTGCGCCTCGATGAGGATGTTCCCGATGTAATACGTAGCGATGTGGATGGCATCTGCAACACCAGCGACGCTGAGAACTCGCTGGGAAAAAATCAGACAGAAATTCAGCGGGGACAAGCTTGTATAATGACCTCGGTAGAGCCAGGAAGCATTCCTTCGCTGGCATTCAATCTGGCACCGCTCGCGTCCTGAATTTCCTTAATCTTCGATCCCTGCTTTCCAATGACCGAACCCATGCGAGAATTTGGGATCATAAACTTGATGGTGACTGCACGGCTTCCGGGCACGGAAGGAACGTCGAATGGCTCATCATTGATACGACGGACGATGAGGCCAAATGCCTTGGATGAAAAATTAAGCGTCTAGCCAATACCCGAAAAAGACAGAACGCACCTTCGAAACCGCGTCCAATGGCCCGCTAACGTTCAAGATACGCTCAGGATTTCCCGGAATGCTGTCCGAGACCATGACTCTCGCTCCACTCCTCTCCCTGATTCGTTAACATGGGTGCCGCCTTTGCCAATAATTATAGATGCATCCTGGGTGACAATCAAACAGCGCATGTGGATCATCGGGGACGGGGCAGTTGCGGCAGTTGACGAGGTTTCGCCAGAAACGGAATCAGCCTTCCCAGCGCCATCGTTAGCGGGGCTTTTCGTTCCATCTTCTTTTGGCTTGTCGGAATGAGCGGAGCTCGGAGAGGCAGGCTTTTCGTCAACCATGGTCACGTCAGTCGCAGCGGAGAGGGTAGCGGAGCCTGTAGAAAAGTTCGGTGGTGAGTCATTCGAAGTGGATGTTGCGCCAGTGTTGGCACGCTTGGGGTGTTTCTGCTGTTCACTGTCAGAAGGAGATCGCGACCGCTTGCGATTCGAATCAGCCATTTCTCCAATGTAGATTGTACGGTAATTTGGCAGAAATTGGGGGGTCGAGGGCCGTTTAAGAGGATTGGGATGGGGTGTGAGGTCTGGTGGGGATGGAGCGCGACGATGGTGAGGGGAGAGGATGGGGAGAGGGAGGATACGTATAACTATACATACCTGAACTGAATCAGACTGTGGCGGAACTAATGGAGGGGTTGGAGGTGGAAGCTGAACGCAGACTGCATGTGGCAGGTACGCCTCGGAACAATACACCGTCAATACTCGTGCACAGCCTCTATTCGACCTGTCTACCAGTAACGACTGCCAGACAACTTGAATTAAACCAGACTACGAAACAATGGATTCAACAAAGTCCTCCCAGCGTTTCTCCCAAGCAGCGATTGCCCGTTGTTTCTCTGTATCTTCAAGGGTGGAGTGCAGGAGGCTGTCTCGGGCAAGCTCTCTCAGAGCAATTAACCCAGTGACTTCGCTCGCAACGAGAACCTGCAGAAAATATGACAAGAGTATGGGGGAATGCAGAGGATCATTTACTTGGTAGAAGTCGAACGATAGACCCATGTTGCCAAACATTGCGGGATCGTCTGAGCAGAGTGCGACTGGCAGGCTGGAATAGACATTCAGAATATTGTACAGGAGGGATGCTGGGCAGTCTCACCCGTTATTCATAAGCACGGGCAAGGGGTGCATGAGCATAGAGGAAGTAAGCCGCTGGGAATTGTTAGAGCTGGCACGGCAAAGCAGAGAGGTTGGTTCACCAAAATTTCATTCCTGTTATCATTAGCCATATTCTACCAACGAAAGGACGACATACGAGATTGGGCAGACTTCGATCAAGATATTTCGCTCTCGGCACATTTCCATGAGTTTGGGATGCTTCACCAGACTGAACCTTTTGGATTCAAAATTAACAGTGCTTCTGCAGAGAGAGAAAAAAGTCCTGACCCATGCCCAATTCTGAGTGTTCCGAGAAGTATGGCGTCGTACAAATTCACATCGGCCTCCGTCCCATCGCCAAGTGTCTCCCCTGCGTGCAGGATGAAGGGTATGTCGATGCCCAGTTCTTTCTGACGTTCGCGGAATCGAAGCAGAGATTCGGCATAGTAAATCAAAGGCTTCAATACGTTCTCGGGCCCAACAAGATCGAATCCTTGAATCAGATCAGTACAGTTCTTTGAATAAAATTATGACAGAAAGGACCTGCGATCAAGTGTGGGAATTCCTGTTTGAGAGTAATACAGTCTTCGCAAGTCGAGTCGAGTTCCTCCACACTTATGTAACGCAAGGGTACTATATATAATCTATCCGCACAGTCAAGAACCCTGGAAATATATCACAAAAACAAGACACATACTCTCGCACCGATAAATTCATCTGCCCTCCCCTGCTGCTTCAAATCAGCCTTGAACCGGTTTAGCGTGGCGTCAAATATTTGGAGCCACACTCTGTGGGGAACGTTCTCTTGACCATCTTCACCAAACATGTATCTATGAGCGAAGTTAGCGTGCAACGGGAAAAAGAGGGGAAAACCTACTTCGGGTGGAAATTAATTCGAACTTCGACGTACGAAACCCCATCTTCGACAGAAGAACGGAAGAATTCGTAGATGTATTTTCCCAGATCGGTGCGAAGCGAATTATACCCTGTATTCGATTGTAAGAAAGAGGCGACCAGGGGGTGAATACTACGTGCCGTAGAAACCGTGAATGTGCTGGTGAATTTTTCCCATATCTGTCCGTGTTAGTATTTAAATGGACCTGACAATGATTTTCGAGAGCTACTTTGTTAACAGTATTATGGGTCTGGTACGCTTCATCTGTTGTCAGGCCACCGAGCAAGCTCTCCAACTAATTGACTGGCCTTCTGAAGGGTTAATTGTCATCGCGCCAATAACCCATTTGTCGAATCCTTCAGGCCCACCGAGAGCTGAATCAAAGGTGTCTCTGGCCTTTTTCACAGACACCCAAGTACCAGGTATGTAAGATTGGTCGGTCAAGGTTATCTCGGAATTTGTGAACAGCTCCTTGGGAAGAGCCCGAAACTCAGGCAATATTCCGGAGAGGGTAACAGCAGAGATCGGCTCGGCCGTGCGGACATGCAGGGCTGGTTGTTCTAGTGCAAGTTTAAGAACAAACTCGGCGTTTACAGTGGCATCGAGGTGCGCATGCAGGAGCGCGCCTTTCGGCATCTTGGCTAAGATCTCAAAAAGCTTCGTCTTCAGAATAATGTTACGCCCTGAACAACGTGAGCATCGAAGGACACCGGTGGTATGAACGGTATCAACCAGTCAAGAATTCCATGCCAGGAAATGGATGGGGAACTCCTTCATGTTCGGCGGCCCAGACCTAAAACCACACACAGGGGTGAGATTCGTCGCAGCGCCGAGAGACTATTCAGACCGAGTTATTCTCCGACAAGCGTAGTTGACGAATAATCGCGTCGGCCTTGGCTTCGGAAGGTGATACTTTAGACTCAGGATTATCCCGACGCAGAGAACGGTCGTGGTTGATTAAAGCGGCTCTCTCCTGCTTGTAATGCGCAAAATCCGCGAATTCGGGAGACGACATTGTAGAAGATGAAAGAGAAATGAGTCACATAAACTGGGCATTCTTGTGGAGAGTTAGCGCGTCCGACGGAGTTACGGTTGATTGACGGAACGGTCCGATTATCCCGACTCTTCAAGGCTCTTTATTTAACTTCAAACCACACTGGCACGTCGCGTCCTTGTAATGACTACGACGCGTTTGGTTTGCACTGCTCTCTTCGTACGAGTCCTTATCGCCCTATCTACCTCAACGGTCTTCCAACCCGACGAATATTTTCAATCCCTAGAGCCAGCGCATTATCTTGTTTTCGGTTATGGGCATTTAACTTGGGAATGGCTCAGTCCTCGACCAATTCGGAGCATTCTCTATCCTGCTCTTAATGTTCCCATTTACTGGTTCTTGAAGGTCACTGGTCTTGATAGTCTGGGAACCCTCGGGGACTGGTTGGTCGTAGGTTGTTTCCGTTCGCGTTCATTCAACATGGCTGAAGATTTGTGAAGATTGGCGGCCCTCGTGTGTTACACGGCAGCTTCGCAGCTCTCACAGATATTTTTTCTGTTCTTTGACAAAGAATGTCATTGGTGAGCGTTACATCCCTACCGCGGTTTGTTGTGGCCGTTTTCATTATCGAATGAGCTTTAATATCATTTTTATGGCAGTTATTCGTGTCCCTCACATCCATGTTTCATGTGCTCTCCCTGTCGCGCTCACTGTCCAACTCCCTGGAGACGTCATTGACGACCATTGCCCTCTCATGCTATCCCTGGGTCTCTGGTCCCGGCATAGTAATTGACAGGTACGCTGCTCTATGTTCGCATTCCCGTTACTCTCATGTTTTCAGGTCGAGAGTTAGACTGACCTTGGTATTCGCCGCTCTGGCATGTGCTGTTCGGTCTACCAACGCCATAATATGGACATATCTGGTTGGACATCTTCTTTGGCAAGTGCGATCGAGTCGTCGCTCGCTCGCTGCCTGTATTCAAGACGGCTTGATGATCAGGTTTGAGAATATACGCTCCCCTGGCGTTCTAGCTTTGAACGTATTTTTCAAGTGGCGTGACCCTGGGCGGAATATTTGCTCTGGATTCCCTGTACTATGGCACACCAACTTTCACGCCTCTAAACTTTCTAGCAGCGAACCTTTCAAATGTCTCGCTCTTCTACGGCGGGAATGCGTGGCACTATTACCTCTCTCAAGCCATTCCCATCATGTGCACGACGACTCTGCCATTTGCACTTCATGAAATATGGCTCATTCTTCGCGGTCGCGAATCCCCAGCATTGGGAATAATGCTCGTCTGTATCACATGGACAATTGGCGTGTACTCCCTCGCTGGTCATAAAGAGTGGCGATTTATCCATCCACTACTTCCCATGCTTCACCTTTTCGCAACAAAGTCGTTGTACGACTTGTCTGCAAGTAGGAATACAACTCCCAGGGGCAACCAGAGCCCATCAAAACAATCCTTTCCCTTGGATCGACGTTGGCAGATCACGCTTCTGCTTACCCTGCCCATATCCTGCTATATTACGCTTCTATATTGCGGCGCGCCTATACAAGTCACGGCCTTCATTCGTAGCCTCCCGCGCGACGAACTACGAGACGGCGGTGTGGGTTTTCTCATGCCCTGTCACTCCCACGCCTGGCCACGCATATCTGCATCGACAGGAACTCGCCAACGGGAGAATGTGGGCGCTCGGATGTGAACCCCCACTCCAGTGAGCTATTTCGTGATATATCAGATGCTTCTGGTGCCGAACACCACTATTTTTGTCAGGAACCAGGACTTAGCGACTTACCGCGACCAGACGACCGTGTTCTTCGCGTCGCCGCACGCGTATCTCAAGGAGCGTTTCCCACAGTCGGTTGATCCTACTTACCCCCTCTCACCTTTCCCCACGTCGGTTCCTGGCGTACTACAATCCGCAGTTGAGCCGAACCAGTATCCTTGGGTACATGAGTGGCCGCAATACTTGGTGTTCTTCGGCGCCTTGCTTCACGAGAAGGGGGTGAAGGGGCTGCTGGAGGAGCGGGGCTACACCGAAGTGTGGACGGCGGGAAGGGCTTGGGAGGGCGACTGCGACGAGAGAAAGGGTGGAGTCAAGGTGTGGAAGTACGTTGGTTAATGATGATTCTATATTCTATGGATACATGATTTGTGGTTTCTGGTCTGGTCGTGCGGTAGTCAGTCCCTGTTGTCAATATCGGCCTCCTCATGGTGGTCCTCTGGGGGTAAAGATCAATGGACGACGTTTCGGCGTTTTTTCCTGCTCACAAAGACTCAGATCAGTCTTCGGTGTCGGAAACCGCCTCCTCCCACTCGGCTTGCTGGGCTGCGGTTGAGCGCCGGAAGATATGCCTCTGAAAAAAAAATTAAAGTGCCGCCTGGTAAATCTTCTTTTCACCCACCACGACCCATATCCAAAATGCACGCGCACGAGAGTCGGCGGTAGCTGAGGCGTCTCTCTAAAAGCAAATCAGATAGCTGCTTGCCGTGGTGACCAAGACATACATCGCAGAATGCATTTGCTCTGGGGCGGGGCATGCGGGGAATGAAAACTGGGATGGGTGCCTGTCGACATGCTCGTGAGAAGGTGTTGAAACTGAGAACGGGTGGCGTTACTGTGCGGATAGACGATGGGCGGGTTTGGGCGTAAGCCATTGGGTTGAAAAGTGCTCAACAAGAGGGAGGCGGACGGAGCTTTATAGCAGGGATCACGGCGGGAACCGGCCACATCGTGTCGTGGGGGACCGCAAAGCTGTAAAAACCCTTTTGAGAAATCAATCGATCTCGGATTCGTCCGTCGGAGTTGCTGGGTTCAGGGTGCGCATTTCTATGCCTTGAAGTGGCGAAGAAGTGGGAAGACCTAAAATTGGTTCAAAGTTGGAGGCGGGTCGCTGACAGGCGCCCGCTGATTGTATCTCCAAAGATTCACGCCATAACACTTCTTTTCCACCTACTTTTTGACTCGATCTCTCCCCACAGTCATCCCCCGATCTAGAAAACCGAACAGACATGCCGAAAGACACGATCCTCGTAATCTTGAGGCTGTACTTGAAAGAAGGAAATTGAATGGAGGTAAAGGATCTTCATTCGATCGACCCGCGCGCGACGCTATTGAGAATCGTCCAGATCCCTCGACCGAGCCAGTGGTGTGTCAATTTCACCGCTGATGCCGACTGATACAAATCCAGAGTCACACAGCGACCAAATCGACCACCACGCAACGAAACAGGCTCGAGCCACCGAACGGTGAACGCCACGACAGTGCCTGGGGGAATTTCGGTGTGCTATCGCAATGAATCGAGAGGATATCATCGACGCAAACCGATACCCCTGCGTTTATCCAAGCAATCTGCAAGTCCGTGGGACCTAGCATCCGCCCTAGTTGAACCTCGAACAATCACGGAAATAACGCCAAAAAATTCCTGAAAAATTCAAGAGACCTGGACCGCACCACCCATAGCCAATAACCACCCTGGGAGAAGTTAATACCTCTTTTAGTGAGGCGAAGCGCGTATTACTGGAACACGTTGTCACGTGATCAAACGCAGAATAGCCGAGCAAGAACGGTGTTGATTCTTGGGGACACAATGCTTGGAATCTTTGTGCGTCTTGCTTTATCAGAGGGACTTTTTGACTGACTGAATTTGAGCCAAAAATCAACGACAATAGCCTTGGCTGAGGCTCCCAAAGACGTATGCCGTTACGACGACCTACGAGGCCACCCGAACAAATCCAGCATCCAGGCGGCAGCCACTGTGTCCCAAAGCTCGACAATCCCAGTGGTACCAAGTCCAAGTTGGAGAAACGAGCCGGAAAGATTGGTAACAGACAGACTAAATCGCAAGTGTCTTCGAGTACTTTAGTCCTTTGAACCACCAAATAGCTTTCCAGACGATCTTCTCGGTTCTGCAATCCAAACGGTGCCAGCGCATCGTTTGAGCCCCTGAAGCCAAGATTAATTGGACTTGTGACCATTCGATGTACGATGGAATCCGACGTTCTTGAAGGAACCCGACGTTCTTGAAAGAAGGATTAAATCCTGGGCATGCTAGAACCAGCTTCAATCCTCAGGCGGCCCAATTCCTAGCTGTTCCTAACCATATCAATATACCATGAATTCTGGGTCAATTTGCAAGATTCTTCGTATCGATCCAATTCCCCTTCCGGCTAGTCAACGAGTAGCCAGAGACCAGAATAAAGCAGGAGGAAGTTAAAGGTATCCATTATCGAGGTGGTCCGTTGCAAGGTTCGGCTTAATCAATCGGAGTTGAAATTCGCCACGGACCTTTCCGCGTCTCAGCACGGGCCCGGGGCCACACTAATCCGCTTTTCCCTTCGGTTCCATCACCCGCCCCATGTCAGTGCCAATGGCACTTATGCCTAAGCCTCTTATCAACCTCCGACCGACATCTCTCATATCGCGCTCTTGCTCGTTCCCAGTTACTCATGCTAGCGTGGCTTCCCAGCTTGCACCGCAGTCTTTGGCCGGAAAAAATGTACTGCATCCCTCTGACTCTCATCTCAGCGCTCAGCGCCCAGCGCCCAGCCAATCGTGAAGAATCTCTCAACAACGCGTCTGCTCGCCGCCATGTCCAGCTAGTAGCACAGACCTATCGAGGCCACATGGCGAACACGTTTTGCTGTCCTGCTCTCGCTCCACTCTCGTGTCAAGCCTCAATCTTGCAGTCGATGGCGTGGATTATTGGTTTAGACACCCGCCAGCTGTCTTGGAAACTCGTGGAAGTCTACCAAAAAATTATTGGTTTCTAGGGCCAAGATCTGCTTATCCAACCAACGGATGGAATCGAGAGTTATCCAGCCTAAACGCTCGTAGTCTCCTCACGGGTCTCAAAATCTTCGGACGAAGATTAAATCTAGAATGAAGGGTGCCTTCTATCTCCAGTTTTTTCTTCTGACTAGTCTGGATTATTTTAAGAATTCTAAATAAAATTATTCTTCCAGTCACACTGGAATCTTAATCATGGCTTCGCCTTGTGAATTCACTGGCTTGGCCATGGTCTAACCATACAGAATTGTATCGATAAATTTAGTCGCTTACTATGATTCTGTCTCGGATGGCGCAAATCGAATACGGCAATAGCCAACGAGGGGGCATGATATATAGACAACAAGAGACAGCGAAGCAACGGAAAGAGTTCTAAAAGGGGTGGGATGAGGATGAGCCGGCCGTATATTGAGGGGGGCTTCTGACTCCTCTGCTTCGTTCATTATCCGCATCTGCTGTTTAAGGACATGTTTTCGTCACTCAACATCCAGACCACGTCCAGCAGCGGGGAAATGTCGGTGTTGGGCCGTTTCTGGGAACCCTGGGCCTGATGCTGCTGCGCCGCCGCGAAGCGGGCCTCTCCCTCTTTGACCACAATTCCGCTGGGGATCGGACCAGCCGGTGGGGATAATTGTGTTTCCCCGGTCGGGAGGATGGTGAAAAGTAGAACCGGCGCTTGTTCAGCTTGTATTGGAACGAGAGACGGTTTCTCTGTGCCCTCCATTCCCTCTTCGCGGGCGAAAACGGGGCCGGCGCCCTCACAACGTCGACGACGGGTCCAATGAATGAACAAAGAGGTAAGAGCGGCAAGCAACACTAAACCACCAACCGCACCCAGATTTTGCCTCTTGACAGACACAAGAGGAAGGCCAGCATTAGGGGGTGTCGAAGAAGATGTAGAGGATGAAGAGGATGTCTGTGTATCAGGATGATGATGACGCGGTTGACACAGTGCTCGAGGCTGAGAATGGGGTGCTAGAAGTGCTCAGAGGCCGCACGAGCCTGAAAGGCTTCAAAGCTCTGACCCTCTTCATTCGCGTTAATAGCGAAAACAAAGCCATTCTGGCAGCGGTTGGAAGGACTGAATTATCACTAGCGCAGAACTACAGAGGGATCTGAGAGAGCGTACATGGACTGGGCGCAGAACACCCAGAGAGGGACGGTGTTGTTGACAGTGAAGCTGGATTGTGGGAGTTGGTGCTCGAGGGTTCAGGTGACACGGAGTCGAAACCCATGTCCAAGTCAGTCTGGAACTGACAAAGCTCGACTGTGTGATCGACTGAAGAAGCAGACTGATGAGCAGACGAACGAACTACGAGGAAATCAAGCTGAACGAACGTGGTTTCCGTTCATAAACTGGAACGTAACGATATCGGTCAGGTTAGCATCGACGTGAGAAGGGTCGATACCATTCTAGGGAATAACTATAAGCAGGAGGTGATAGCAAAGGGAGAGGACATACATTACGATGACCAGGATTTCTGTAGCAGTCAAAACAGACACAAGAGCCGCAGCAACTTGCACAGCAAGCGTAAAATGCATATTAAACGTGAATGAACCAACCCTGACTTGCGGGCCTCAAATGGTGAGCGAACAAAGAAGTTGGGGGCAGAGACGGAAAGAAAGAACGACAGTGAACACTTCCAGAGAACGAGGTACGATGACCGGTCGATTGGCGGTATATCCTTTTTCGGCGACTCGTGAGGAGCAACCTGCCCCGCGAGAACGAACAAAAGAACGAGGGCGAGTTGTTGCATCGGCAGCTAGCCATGTGAGAGAACGGCGATGAACAAACCATCGAGACGTCCCCTTGACTCTCCGCTCTCAGACAGAAGGAATTGAGAGTGTCGCAAACTGGAGAGAAATGGGTCCTGGCAGCCGCTTCAAAAATCTTCTGCGTTCCACCGCGGAATGGTAGGAGAAACAAATGAATTGCTTGGAAAGTGTGTATATAGATGTCTTCAATAGTGCTGCTGATCCACTGATAGCACCACGGACGATATCGATATAAGTATCGGAATGAGAGTATGTTTGCAGACAAAACTTGTTGAGGGCATCAATATCGATTCCAGCTCCTCGTTATAGTGTTCCGTAATTGCTTCTCTACAACGGAAAGATGGGCAAGAATTTTGGGTCTCTTGGGTGGACACAAAGGAAATTAGGAAGTTGTACTACGTAATGATTTCGGCTTGATCTCGGCCTGATCAATCTGAATTATGTTTTAGTCGCTGTGGCATGTTGTGCAGAGCTACATGCTTTACTGTAACTTGGCAGTCCCAACACTTTCTAGAGATCTCATCGCTGCATGCCTTTCTCGGAGTTGCCGTCCTACATTATCTGCTGAGCTGGCTCGACTCTTCCGCATCGACTGCCAACAACAAAAAGCACTGGATTTCTCGTCCTGGAGAATCTTGCTGGTCAGACGGGCAGCAACTCCGGGCTTTATTGACTCCTCAAGGTTCCCTATGGTGTCAAACTCGTCCTCGCCCTCTTGCCATCTGACCGTCTTAAGTTCTATTCAACACTGTACCAACAGAAATTCACGACAAAACCGCAAATGCACACCTCATTTCGCTTCGGCCACAGGATCAGATGATGCAACCAAACACAAGCAACACAAGCATACGGCACTCAGTGCATTTAACGGTTGCCCCCCTCACAGGTCACCGTGCCACGAATCACGAAAACCCGCGGGTTCGGTGAAAAAAACGCGTAAACATTCAAATTTCTTCTCCGGCGGTGTCTCAACGTGGTTGTCGCCGCGGCGCTCACGCGACTGCCATCTTTGACGCGATCGGGAGCGGGTTCATCGTGTACTTGACCGTCCCTCCATCTTCTCCTCCTCCAACCATCGACGAAGATAGGTTTACGGTCGCTCCAGCAGCACGATTTCATCAGAAATCCATCTCGATGTGGCGAAAGACCCAGTACAGAACTCGAGGTTGCCAAACGGACACAGACAAAATGTTTCTCGACACGGACGCGCTGGGCGAACAAGCGGAGGCTGGCCAGGACTAGAGAAGGAGATAAAAGGCATCAAGGCACGTACACCTGCACCTGAACGTGTTCCGGGACTTTAAGTAGCTCTGGAAGACCACCCATTGCGGCGAGGACGACGAGACGCGGTGCGCAAAAAAGGCTCCAATTGATGCTTTTGATCTGGCTTGTCTTGGAAGCGCCATACTGGCAGCAGGCTGGCAGCGCAATGGCACACATTTGAGAAACGAAGTTTAGGGGGTATTGCCAACGAAAAAAAAAAACTATTTTTCCCCCCCATGTCACGGTCGCTGAGTGCTGAGCCCCATCCACGAAATCACAGTTCCAGCAGGCTGTTGGTGGGCCGCAATCAGTGAATTCAGGATTGGATTGGTGCCATGCATATGTGCATTGGTGCCATGCATATGTGTGGGCGATAACGAGAGGTCAGATCCAAGCCGAATATGGAGCCGCCAAAATCGCAATATAAAACAGACTGAATGTGAGCTTATCTGTACCAGCGCGACCATGCAGTCAGTTCTGCTTGCTCTCATCTTCGCTGGTCTTGCCCTGGCCTGTGGCGACGACCACACCCACGTTGCGCGGGATGGACACGTACATGACCATGCAAAACGCGAGCTTCCCACCGCGAAGCTCACGCCGCCCTCGCGCCCGCTGACGTGGGGCAGCCTCAACATTATCCACACCACGGACAGCCATGGCTGGTTGCTTGGACACCAAAAGACGAGCTTTCCCGAGCCAAACCTATAGCGCAGACTTTGGCGACTTTTCTTCGTTTGTAACGCATATGAAAGAGCTTGCGCTGAAGAAGGATGTCGATTTGCTCTTGGTGGACTCAGGTGATCTGCACGACGGAACAGGTCTGTCGGACGGATACCCTGCTGGCGGTGTGGATGCGCAGCAGTCGAATGAGTTCTTCCGGAAGCTCCCGTACGACGTTCTCACCATTGGTAGTTTTCCCTTTCTTACTTTTCTGCTTGGCATTTACACCGAAAACCAGGCAACCACGAGCTGTATATCTACAATGCAAATATCTTCTACTGGCTTCAGTGCGATCTAACTATTCATGCCGTGTTTTAGAACACCCTCGATATGCACAATAATTTTGCCCCGCACTTCAACGGCCGTTACTTGTCGTCCAATGTCAACATAACAATAGACGGAGTGAGTAAGCCTGTTGGGAGCCGTTTTGCCAAATTCAAGACGCGCAAGTATGTCATTTATTCTATCACCACCCGGTACTGACCCATTTTATTCTTAGAGGGCCGCGCAGTGACGGCACTTGGCGTTCTCTATGACTTCACGGACAACGCTGCAAACACGACTGTGCAAACGGTTGAAAACATGGTCAAGGAGGCTTGGGTAGGACCTTTTCCTCCCTCTGTCTCACCCTGATCTCAGTTCTTGCGTTAGTTTGCAGATGCTATCAAGGACGAGCCAGACATCTTCCTCCTTGCAGGCCACATGCCCGTTTCGCGGGATAACTGTGAATGTATTTAACTCTTTTCTGCATCAGTTTTGACTGACATTGGCGCGACAGGGCCGCTTGTCTTCAATGCTATCCGCGCCGTGCACCCGCTTACACCCATTTTGATCCTTGGAGGGCACTCCCACATCCGTGACTGTGTGCAGCTCGATGGGCGGAGTATGTCGCTCGAGAGTGGGAGGTACATGGAGACTGTTGGGTGGATGAGCGCGGACCTCCTGGAGCCCAAGGCCCATGGGCATCGGCGCCACAACGGCGAGGACCATAGCGCCACCAAGAACATCACCTTCAGTCGCCGGTATCTTGATCCCAACCGCGTCACCTTCAAGTACCACACTGGCCGCGGCAATTTCTCATTCGACACGACGTGGGGGCGCAGCATCACCAAGGGCCTCGAACAGCTCGCAAAGAAGTTTGATTTGAGCTTCACGTATGGGACCGCCCCGCACGATTTTATGATTCGGTGCTTTTGTTTTCATTGGCTTAATGTGAGTCTGATGATATTGCAATTACAGGGCGGCGCCTTTCCCGTCGAACAACTCGTTGCTTTCGCTCATGGCGGAGGTAATGCCTATTGCGCTGACCGTCAACAACACGCGTGCCTCGGTGCCGAACATCATGATCACCAACTCTGGCTCTTTGCGGTTCGACATCTACGCGGGACCGTTCACAAAAAACGACCAGCTCACTGCGAGTTCCTTCGCTGACAGCTTCCTCTACATCCCCAACGTGCCGTTCTCCGTCGCTAACGCGGTCCTTCCTGCGCTTAACGGTGCGGGTGCGGACAACAGGAAACGCGACGAGGGGGTTGAGGCGGAGCTGTGGGCGCGGGGGTATGTTGGGACGCGGTACCGCGAGTGGATGGAAATATGGCGCGGCGGGATGCGGAGTTGGGCGGAGGGGCACGCCGCGCGGCGGCCAATCTGACGTTAGGATACGTGACCACCGATGCGTGCCCCGGCGTCGGCGACGACACCCCGCACGCGCCGCTCGAGTTCCACGCTATCCCGGACTTTATCGCGTCTGCCGCACCTGCCGGGATCGCAGACGACGCGCCGATCGATCCTCGTCTTTGCCGACTTTATTGAGACACAGCTGATTGGGATCCTCAATGGGCTGCAGTCAGACAATGTCTACACGACCGCGGATGGGGCGAAGTACACCTCCGTTGTTGCCTCTGAGGTGCTCGGAATCTACGCGGCGCGGGCGTGGAATTAAGTAGGTACTTAGAGATTATTATAATGTTCTTGCTGCGGTGAGTTTCGATAAGGAACTACTAGGTTATTTCAACTATAGATCCGCGATAGCTAATACCTACCGCAGCCGGGAATTCGAACGCGTTTGTTTTGATCGCAATTGATCACAAATAATTTTTTGATCTGAACCTCCACCATGCGGCTCAAATGCTGCTCGTTAAAAAACCACCTTCTGCAGCTCAAGGGCGCGGGACTTCTTACATTCTATCCGGAATGCTGGGACCTATTCCACTCGCCCCATGCCAGTGGCACTCATGCCTAAGCCTCTTGTTCACCTCTGGTTGAAATCTCTCATATCTCATATCGCGCTCCCGGTCGTGCCCGATTACTCATGTGCTAGCGTGGATTACCAACTTGCATCGCAGCCCTCGCTCAAAAAAACGTACCGCGTCCTCCCGACTCGCATTTCAGCGCCCAGCGCCCAGCCGACCCTAAAGAATCTCCCAACGACGCGTCTGCTCGCCGCTATGTACAGCTAACTCCAGAGCTACATGCTTTACCTTGGCAGTCCCGACACCTCCTAGAGATCTCGGTGGCTCTATCACTGCATACCTTTCTCGGAGTTGCCGTCCTACATTATCTGCTGAGCTGGCTCGACTCTTCGGCATCGACTCGACTGCCAACAGCAGTAAAGTGCACTGCATTTCTCGTCCTGGAGAATCTTGCTGGTCAGACGGGCAGCAACTCTGGGGCTACATTGACTCCCCAAGGCTTTTTACGGTCAAACGCGCCCTCGCCTTCTTGCCATCTGACTAGCTTAAGTTCTATTCAACACTATACCGGACCTACTGGCCGCCGCCGGCACTACTGGTCGGGAACTGGCTCTGGTGCCTCTCAACACAACCGCGTGTCAAGCCAGGAGAGTTCAATTCCGAGTCCTCTGTCGCATACCCCTGGAAGGTAGGAGCCATCTTTCTGAGCTGTGAATCCCCCATAGTGCGCAAAATCTCGAGGAGAGCTTTGTACGAATATTGACGACCGAGGACCTACCTCGGATCCAGCAAGAGTCGCACGAGAACTACTTAGAGTAACCAGAAGGAAAGCAGGGCGGATTAAATCAACTTGGACCCGATGGAACCGAGGTCCTTAAATTCGACTGGGCTGCACTCTGTTTGCCATTCCCTAATTTTTCGAACTGAGGCTTCAAGTTGGCTCTTAGTGTCTGGCCGTTTTGTCTTCCGAGAGTGTATGTACCTGCCTCTGGTTACTTTCTTAGTGCAGGGTTGTAACATTGTTCCTCTCTATTTATCTTTTTCATAACTTGGACGATTTGGTACCAGTAGTCTCGAAGTATTTTGTGTTTGAATAAAATCGAGTACGGCGCCACCAGACGCTGTCCTTCGATGTTGCGCTAACCTATTTTGCCGGAAGTCCCGAGATATACCTGTTTGATCCTCCGACGTGCCTTACCGGCTGCAGTTTCTGTATTGTTTGGGTCGACCCAAGGTCGACCCCAAAGGCGCACCAAATGCGCAGGATGCACTCCAAGCCGCACTCGGACGAAGGATCAACAAGTTGAAACACAATGTCTACATACTGTCTAGCAGATCCGCGATCCGTGATTGGCAACGTTAACTTGAAGTCAGTGGTCAGGATTGCATTGGCGCCACGCATGTGTGTGGGTGATAACGAGAGGATCTGATCCAAGCCGCACATGGAGCCGCCAAAATCCCGATATAAAGCAGACTAGATGTGGACTTATCTGTACCCGCGCGACCATGCAGTCAGTCCTGCTTGCCCTCGTCTTCGTTGGTGTCGCCCTGGCCTGTGGCGACGACCACACCCACGCCGCGCGGGACGGACACGTACATAACCACGCAAAACGCGAGTTTCCCACCGCGAAGCTCACGCCGCCCGTCGCGACCGCTGAAGTGGGGCAGCCTCAATATTATCCACACCACGGACAGCCATGGCTGGTTGCTTGGACACCAAAAGACGAGCTTTCCCGAGCCAAACTATAGCGCAGACTTTGGCGACTTTTCTTCGTTTGTAACGCATATGAAAGAGCTTGCGCTGAAGAAGGATGTCGATTTGCTCTTGGTGGACTCAGGTGATCTGCACGACGGAACAGGTCTATCGGACGGATACCCTGCTGGCGGTGTGGATGCGCAGCAGTCGAATGAGTTCTTCCAGAACCTCCCGTACGACGTTCTGGCCATTGGTAGGTTTCCGTTTCATATTTTCTGCCTCGCATTTACACCGAAGACCAGGCAACCACGAGCTGTATATCTACAATGTAAGTATCTTCCGCTGGCTTCGATGCTATCTAAACTAATCACGCCGTGTTTTAGAACACCCTCGATATGCACAATAATTTTGCCCCGCACTTCAACGGCCGCTACTTGTCGTCCAATGTCAATATAACAATTAACGGAGTGAGTAAGCCCGTCGGGAGCCGTTTTGCCAAATTCAAGACGCGCAAGTATGGGTCATTTATTCTATCACCACCCGGTACTGACCCATTTTACTCTTAGAGGCCGCGCAGTGACGGCACTTGGCGTTCTCTATGACTTTACGGGGAACGACGTAAACACGACTGTGCAGAAGGTTGAAAACATGGTCAAGGAGGCTTGGGTAGGACCTTTTCCTCCCTCTTTCTCACCAGATCTCATTTGTTGCGCTAGTTTGCGGATGCTATCAAGGACGAGCCGGACGTCTTCCTCCTTGCAGGTCACATGCCCGTTTCGCGGGATAGCTGTGAATATATTGAACTCTTTTCTGCATCAATTTTGACTGACATTGACGCGACAGGGCCGCTTGTCTTCAATGCCATCCGCGCCGTGCACCCGCTTACACCCATTTTGATCCTTGGAGGGCACACCCACATCCGTGACTGTCTGCAGCTCGATGGGCGGAGCATGTCGCTTGAGAGTGGGAGGTACATGGAGACTGTTGGGTGGATGAGCGCGGACCTCGCGGAGCCCAAGGCCCATGGGCATCGCCGCCACAACGGCGAGGACCATAGCGCCACCAAGAACATCACCTTCAGTCGCCGGTATCTTGATCCCAACCGCGTTACCTTCGAGTACCACACTGGCCGCGGCAATTTCTCATTCGATACAACGTGGGGGCGCAGCATCACAAAGGGCCTCGAACAGCTCGCAAAGAAGTTTGATTTGAGCTTCACGTATGGAACTTCCCCGGCCGATTTCACAATAAACCAGTTTGTGGTTTTCGTTTTCATGAGTTTGGTGTGATTCTGATGATATTGCAATTACAGGGCGCCTTTCCCATCGAACAACTCGCTGCTTTCGCTCATGGCGGAGGTAATGCCTGTTGCGCTGACTGTCAACAACACGCGTGCCTCAGTGCCGAACATCATGATCACCAACTCTGGCTCTTTGCGATTCGACATCTACGCGGGACCGTTCACAAAAAACGACCAGCTCACTGCGAGTCCCTTCGCTGACAGCTTCCTCTACATCCCCAACGTGCCGTTCTCCGTTGCTAACGCGGTCCTTCCTGCGCTTAACGGTGCGGGTGCGGACAACAGGAAACGCGACGAGGGGGTTGAGGCGGAGCTGTGGGCGCGGGGATATGTCGGGACGCGGTACCGCGAGTGGATAGAAAGCATGGCGCGGCGGGATGCGGAGTTGGGCGGAGAGGCACGCCGCGCGGCGGCTAATCTGACGTTAGGATACGTGACCACCGATGCGTGCCCCGGCGTCGGCGACGACACCCCGCACGCGCCGCTCGAGTTCCACGCTATCCCGGACTTCATCGCATCTGCCGCACCTACCGGGATCGCAGACGACGCGCCGATTGACCTCGTCTTTGTCGACTTTATTGAGACACAGCTGATTGGGATCCTCAACGGGCTGCAGTCGGAAAATGTGTACACGACCGCGGACGTGGCGAAGTATACCTCCGTTCTTGCCTCTGAGGCGCTCGGAATCTACGCGGAGCAGGTGTGGAATTAACAACGGCGCGCTGATCAGTCGCGGGTTAATTATCTGAAAACATCCGAGGACGAGGAAAAGTCCGATATGTACACATGAAGTACTTGCTAGACATTATTATAATGTTATTACCGCGGCGAGGGACACTGGATCCAATTGTGGGACCGAGCCAATGTATCATTCATCCTTTTCGAACAATTCGAATGCGTTTGTTTTGGTCGTAATTGATCGCAACTACTAGTACTACTAGTAGTAGTTTTTGATACCTCCACCATGCTCAAATGCTGAAAACCACCGCCTGGAGCTCAAGGGCACAGGACTTCTTACATTATATCCGCAACGCCGGGACCTACCTTCCGTAGTATCGCAGATTCGCGTCGCCCGGCTGCAGCGCTTATTACCAAGTACTGAATACTGCGGGACTCCGGAGACTGTCTATAAGTAATGCCGGCTTTCTTCATTCTATCCGTACCTCTCTGGCTTCCACACGATATGGGCAAACCCCAACAACCCACCGCTGCTGGTAGTCAGGGTCTTGTGGTGTCTCTTCCTCCGCCGACAACTAAAAGCTCATTGTGGTCCGGCGCACTTGTCACTCTCACCGCTGTGGTTCTTGCGTTTGTGTGCGCGAGTTTTGGGTCCCACTATCTCCAACGTTCTGGGGCCCCTCCTTTATCGTCCTTGGGATTTTATACGAACATTACGCGTCCGCGGGGTATCTGTCTCGGCTTGAACGGAGACGCGTCTTCCTACGCGGGATACATCGGGATCACAGGCGACACATCCAGCTCCCCACGTCGCACATTTTTCTGGTGATTTTTCGTGTCCCAAGGTCTCTCTTTCTTCCTCATTCCTCATTCCTCGATCCAGGTTTTTTGAAGCGGAAGAGGACGCGCCAAATGCACCTATTATGTGTGTTTTCGCTATATCTTCAGTCTCACCAATTGATGTGCCTGTAGTTTGTCGGTTGGAGGCGGACCCGGCACGACGGGGATGCTTCGCGCCTTTGGGAGCCAAGGGCCGTGCATCCTTACGGCGAATGGGACTGTCCCGAACGAGGATCGCATTACGCAATACTCCAACATGCTGGTCCTAGATCATGTTTGTGCCCTTCCTCTATGTGTTCATATTATTTTACCCATTCAGCCCATCGGGACGGGATTCTCTTACGGCCGCATGGTAAACAATAGTCGTGACTCGGCGCTCGATGTGTACGATTTCCTCCTAAAGTTCTTCGTGGTGTTTCCGCACCTGACCAAGTCAGTTTCACTTTGGCTTTTTCATTCAAGACTAATCATAGCACCCCAAGAAACCAGCTCATCTTATCGGGTGGCTCATATGGTAAGACTTCTCCCACCACTTCATTCATTCCATTTAGATATATTTCAAAGGTGGAAAATTCATTCCGCACATTGCGACAGTCATACAGGAGCGAAATGCCCTGAATGCCATTGCCCCACTCAGCTTCGGCACGGTCCATATAAACCTCGAATCCCTCATAGTCTCGAACCCCAGTTCCGTACGTTTCCGATTTTCTAAACCAATAGCCGAATTATATCGTTGGGAATCGATAGGACCCAATGGCGCACTACCGCTGGCTGCTCTACTTCTACTGCGAACTGCACAGCGTTTACGACGCGGATACGTGCGCTTCCATGTACGCGAAGCTGCCCGAGTGCCTCGACCTTATCGAAATGAGTCTGCAAGACACCGGGTTCTCTGCCAGCGCAAATGCGGCCCGCAGAGCCGCGCGCGAGGCTTGTAGTTACCTTGCCTGGGGTGGAGATACACATGGCGTCATGATTGAGGATATTAGAAAAACGGTTCGCTTCTTGTTCACATTCTTGCAGACAGTGATCATTTGCGCTAGTGTGCCAACCAAAGCCTCGAGTGCTTCCCACTTTTTTGCCTGGATAGAGCGCTACATGCGTGATTCCACAGTCTCGCGTGCTCTTAGTATCCCTTCCTTCGTCAATTACACGGCCCTCAGCGACCCGGTGGAAGAAGCTTTTTCTGCGACGGTAGATCAGTGTGTTCGTCGCTCCCAGTGAAATTTGTCTCGCTCACATGGTATTTGCTAGCATGCTTGCAACACATCTCATGTACGAGCCGCTCTTGGCCAAGGGTATCCGAATCCTTCGTATGACTTTGCCCATGTGCGGGGTCTTATGACTGACTGGAGCATTGTTCATAGATATGGTTGGAGCTCAGGTAAGAAGCTGAACCTGTTGTTTGATAATCGATACCTATCAACCGAAGGATGGGAACTGCGCCTGGCCCGGGGTGCTCTCTTTTGTAGGACATTCGCGTCTTATCTTCTGCCACCGGGTTCTGATCATCCTTCAGCTTAAGGTACTCAAGACGCCATTTCAGCAAGACTTCGTCCGTGCACCGGACGTGCCGTGGCCGGCGCCTGAATCGCACGCGGCAACAGTGCGCGCGGTAGGCGACGGTGCAGGAAATATGACATATATCCTCATCGCCGATGCGGGACATTTTGTAGGCAACTCATTCCTTAAAGCTCCCAAATGCTGAGATATTTGAACAGCCTCAACAGGACCAGCCGGCCTTGGTCAAAGTTATTACGGAGCGCTGGATCAATAATCGTCCGTGGTTTACAGACTAGGATCGCACAAACTGCAAACCAACTGCGGCAGAGCGAAGTCTAAGTCTAAGGATATTTACCGTTTGTTGACCAGACGAAAACCTTTGGGGTCATGGGTTCCAATTTACGCTGTAGAGACAGTTCATTGTTGTGGAGACCGCCGCGGTTATACATGTTCCTTTCTTCCCTCCGCTGACCTTTCAGTCTCGCTTTCAGTGCACACAAGCGGCCGGCTATCTCCAACTCACTCCGACTCGACTCAGACTTCGATCACTTTTCTGAGCCACTCTCTCGAACCCCAGTAATACTTAATGGTTAACCTCCGAGCTCTCGATATCTGCATACCATACCATCCGCGCCCAGAATGCTCGACCAACTCTCTGCGGAAATCTGTGCTTATATCTTTACCTTCGTATGCCGGGATTCGGGCTACACTGGGCGATCCCTTGGTCTCGTGTCGAAATACATCCACGAAACGTCTAAACTGGCTAGATACATGAGCATAGCCGTTATAGGTCGCGGGCAGATCCTGGCCTTTGCCCAATTCTTGGACCAAACCCCTACACAGCTGAGCACCCGCTATCTTTTCATAGGCGGACAAGAAAGCGAAGAAAAGATGGAGATCTGGGAGCTCGCATATAGAGGGGAGAAGGAACCGCGGGCCGAACATAGAAAACTGGCTGAGCTGCTTCCGTCGGGGGACGAAAAGCTGAAAGAGGCGAAGGATGCGGTGGAGCGCGAAACTGCCAACACGAACATATACCTCGACACATTCGAGCGAGAAGGGGCGAGCGCTGTTACGAGCATCCTGCGTACCCTTGCGCCAACCCTCGAGATTCTGGACATCTCTCTTAATGAGAGAGTTGCCAAAAAGATGTTGCGCACGATTTCCCTACCTTGACGGACCTCACCACACGCTGCGGCTTTCCTCTTCATCCTACCGACGATGCGGTGTTGGAACCTACTCATTCCCTACGCTATCTTCACGTCGTGGACACGATCGTCCAATGGCACTGGGTGGAGCAATTCTTCGAGCGCGGCATCTCCCACTTCGCACCCACTTGCGATTATCGCAGTTGGCGGGTGATGAATCGGTCATCACTCACCTGGAAGCCGCCCTCGGACTGAGTGCGTCTGCTTCTGGTCGGGTGAACCAATTGCCCTCGACGGTCGAGCTTGTTCTGCTCAAACCAGACGTTGCTCCTCCGCCTTTTTTTTTTTGAATCATATTATTTGCCGGTAGGCATCCTTCTACACTATGTGCAACTATTGTAGCATTAATATGAGTCCGTGTGGGGTAGACGAAACTGCGGCAGGCTGCTAGACGCGATCGCGTCGCGAAAAGCGGCCGCGCCAATAATTATTGAAACCCCCGTGTACCTATGTGATGTAAAGTAAGGCTCCTCCGTCTTACATCGGATGTTCTTGCTCTGACGATACAGTGGGATACCACAATCTCCTGAAATATGCCCGACGGCTCCGTGACAAAGAGGACCACCGAGTGGTATTGCTGCGGGTAGATTCGGGGCGCCCTGCAGAAGATGTATATTTCCGAGAATGGATGGACAAGGCGGATAGAGCGGCATGTTCTTGGGATACGAGTAATATGGATATAGAGAGTGCTGGGAGATCTCAGCACCAAGTAACCTTTTATAAAAATACAGTCCACTTCCATTGGAGGTTGATTGGGGAATAATACTAAATCGCGATCGTGCGGCACTGCCACTCAATCGAAGTTCGTTTTCTGTCTCCCATTTTCACGTTGACTCTCGCGTCCTTTCTCGGCCTTCATCTCAACAGTCTGTCCGAGTGCTATTCGCCCCCATATGCTCGACCAACTCCCTTCTGAAATATGCGCTCATGTCTTTGATTTTGCATGCAGAGACTCAGGCTGCACGGGACGCTCACTGGCCCTCGTCTCGAGGTACATCCGCCAGACGTCGCAACGAGCCAGATACAGTAGCATAGCCCTCGTCGGTCGCGCGCAGATCCTGGCCTTCGCCCGATTTCTGGAGCAAACCCCTACCCAGTTGAACACCCGCTATCTTATCATAAACGGAAAGGACACCAACTCAGAGATTGACGAGATCGCGGAAGTCAGACGCATATTGGCGCAAGTTCAAACTTCGCTACTACGCCCGTCACGGTGGCAAGCTCCCGTCACGAAAGAGCAGAAGGAGAAGGTAGAGAGGGACCTTGCGGAGACAAAAATGATCCTCGACGACTACGGAGGGGAGGGGGCGAATGCTGTGATCACCATTTTGCGCAACCTTGCCTCGACTCTCACAGTTTTGGACATCTCTCTGAATACACACATCGCCCACGCGATGTCGCACACAATTCATCTTCCTCACTTGATGGACTTCACCACGCGCTGCGCTTTCCCTCTCCGCTGCGACGACGTACCGGTGTTGGAACCTACGCACTCCCTCCGCTATCTTCACGTCGTGGACACGATGGATGAATGGGATTTGGCAATACAATGGTTCAAAGGCGGCAGCATCTCCCACTTCGCACCATCGCTCACCCACTTGCGATTATCTCAGTTGGAGCAAGACGAATCGGTCATCACTCACTTGGAGTGCGCCCTCGGACTGCGCCACAGTAGGATAATCCACCTGCCCTCGACCGTCGAGCTCATTCTAATCAAACCGGCCGTTGCTCCCCCGCCTTCAAACGAGACATGTCGATGCTGTGACGAGACGGAGGGATATCGCGATTTGTTGAAATATGCGCGGCGGCTCCGCAATAAGGATCCCCGGGTGCTATTACTGGAGGCGGATGCCGCTCGCCCTGCAGAAGATGAATATCTAAAGAATGGATGGATAAGGTCGACGGAGCGGCCTGTTCCTGGGATACGAGCAACGTCGACACGGCACGTTGATTTGGGATCGAGTTGGGGTTTCTTTAGAAGATTGTGAGTGCCACTCCACACACTACATATGTTATGCTCGATTCTCAGACGCAGTCAGGAACGTAAATGACCACAGGCTTGGAGCATGTTCCTTTTTCTTGCACAGTGTTTGTTCTTTTTTCTTGCACGCCCCTGTCGTATTTTCTTGCGCAATGTTCGTTCTTTTTGCAGGCTTGCACGCTGCTAAAGTTGTAAATAATGAGTCTAGTCGTTTCACCAAAATGATTTTTTTGGCCAATAATATGTGGTCTAGAGAAAAACACGCTTGTGTCTGTGTATGGTTGCACTTCAGTACGACTTACGGCGGAGAAAGGTAGGATTGACGCGTAAAATGAAATTTTGTGAATCCTCCGTGACCCGGTGACCGTTCCTTTGCGTGCTGAGTCAGCTTTCAGGTCTCTCTTTTCGGACACCCGCACACGCGAAGGCGATTAGAGACCGCCGCGGTTACTTATAGTGCATCAGACTTGAGTCATAACCTCCGACTCTGGATATTTGCACATCATCCGCGCCCAGAATGCTCGACCAACTCCCTGCGGAAATCTGTGCTTATATCTTTACCTTCGCATGCCGGGATTCGGGCTACACTGGGCGATCCCTTAGTCTCGTGTCGAAATACATCCACGAGACGTCTAAACTGGCTAGATACATGAGCATAGCCCTCATAGGTCGCGGGCAGATCCTGGCCTTTGCCCAATTCTTGGATCAAACCCCTACGCAGCTGAGCACCCGCTATCTTTTCATAGGCGGACAAGGAAGCGAAGAAGAGATGAACGAGATCTGGGAGCTCGCATCCAGAGCGCAGAAGGAAGCGCAGGTCGAATATAGAAAGCTGGCTGAGCTACTTCCGTCGGGGGACGAAAAGCTGAAAGAGGCGAAGGATGCGGTGGAGCGCGAACGTGCAAACAAGAAGCTATACCTCGACACATTCGGAAAAGAAGGGGCGAGCGCCGTCACGACCATCCTGCGCACCCTTGCTCCGACCCTCGAGATTCTGGACATCTCTCTCAATGACCGGGTTGCCCGAAAGATGTTGCACACGATTTCCCTACCCCACTTGACGGACCTCACCACGCGCTGTGGCTTCCCTCTTCATCCTACCGACGATCCGGTGTTGGAACCCACGCATTCCCTCCGCTATCTTCACGTCGTGGAAACATACGACCAATGGAATTGGGTGGGGCAATTCTTCGAGCGCGGCATCTCCCACTTCGCTCCTTCGCTCACCCACTTGCGATTATCGCAGTTGGCGGGTGATGAATCAGTCATCACTCACCTGGAAGCCGCCCTCGGACTGAGTGCGTCTGCTTCTGGTCGGGTGAACCAATTGCCCTCGACCGTCGAGCTCGTTCTGCTCAAACCTGATGTTGCCCCCCCCGCCTCATAACGGATGTTATTGCTGCGACGACACAGTGGAATACCACAATCTCCTGACCTGTGCCCGACAGCTCCGTGACAAGGAGGACCATCGAGTGGTATTACTGCAGGCGGATTCGGCGCGCCCTGCAGAAGATGTATATTTTCAGGAATGGATGGACAAGTTTAAATGTTCTTGGGATACGAGTAATAAGGACATGGAGAGTGCTGGATGATTATGGGTTGCCGGTCGGGAGTCCATTTTACATAAATCGTGCTGCACTGCCACTCAATCGAAGTTCGTTCTTTCTGTCTCCCATTTTCACCGCTCCCGATCTTGACTCTTGACTCTCGCGTCCTTTCTCGGCCTTCATCTCAACAGTACTCCGGGCTCTGTCCGCGTGCTATTCGCCCCCATATGCTCGACCAACTCCCTCCTGAAATATGCACTCATGTCTTTGATTTTGCATGCAGAGACTCAGGCTGCACGGGACGCTCACTGGCCCTCGTCTCGAGGTACATCCGCCAGACGTCGCAACGAGCCAGATACAGTAGCATAGCCCTCGTCGGTCGCGCGCAGATCCTGGCCTTCGCCCGATTTCTGGAGCAAACCCCTACCCAATTGAACACCCGCTATCTTATCATAAACGGAAAGGACACCAACTCAGAGATTGACGAGATCGCGGAAGTCAGACGCACATTGGCGCAAGTTCAAACTTCGCTACTACGCCCGTCACGGTGGCAGGCCCCCGTCACGAAAGAGCAGAAGGAGACGGTAGAGAGGGACCTTGCGGAGACAAAAATGATCCTCGACGAGTACGGAGAGGAGGGGGCGAATGCTGTGATCACCATTTTGCGCAACCTTGCCTCGACTCTCACAGTTTTGGACATCTCTCTGAATACACACATCGTCCACGCGATGTCGCACACAATTCATCTTCCTCGCTTGATGGACTTCACCACGCGCTGCGCCTTCCCTCTCCGCTGCGACGACGTGCCGGTGTTGGAACCCACGCACTCCCTCCGCTATCTTCACGTCGTGGACACGGTGGATGAATGGGATTCGGCAATACAATGGTTCAAAGGCGGCAGCATCTCCCACTTCGCACCATCGCTCACCCACTTGCGACTATCTCAGTTGGAGCAAGACGAATCGGTCATCATTCACTTGGAGTGCGCCCTCGGACTGCGCCGCGTACCCGAATCTAGTAGGATAACCCACCTGCCCTCGACCATCGAGCTCATTCTGATCAAACCGGCCGTTGCTCCCCCGCCTTCAAACGCGACATGTGAATGCTGTGACAAGACGGAGGGATATCGCGATTTGTTGAAATATGCGCGGCGGCTCCGCAATAAGGATCCCCGGGTGCTATTACTGGAGGCAGATACCGCTCGCCCTGCAGAAGATGAATATCTTCAAGAATGGATGGATAAGGTCGACGGAGCGGCCTGTTCCTGGGATACGAGCAACGTCGACACGGCACGTTGATTTGGGATCGAGCTTGGGTTTCTTTGGAAGATTGTGAGTGCCACTCCACACACTATGTTATGCTCGATTCTCAGACGCAGTCAGGAACGTAAATGACCATAGGCTTGGAGCATGTTCCTTTTTCTTGCACAGTGTTTGTTCTTTTTTCTTGCACGCCCGTGTCGTATTTTCTTGCGCAATGTTCGTTCTTTTTGTAGGCTTGCACGCTGCTGAAGTTGTAAATGAGTCTAGTCGTTTCACCAAAGTGATTTTTTTGGCTAATAATATGTGGTCTAGAGAAAAACACGCTTGTGTCTGTGCATGGTTGCACTTCATCACAACTTGCGGCGGAGAAAGGTAGGATTGACGCGTAAAATGAATTTTCGTGAATCGTCCGTGACCGTTCCTTTGCGTGCTGAGTCAGCTTTCTGGTCTCTTTTCGGACACCCGCACACGCGAAGGCCATTAGAGACCGCCGCGGTTACTAGTAGGCCTCCGAACTTATAGTGCATCAGACTTGAGTCACTTTGCTGAGTCACTCTCGGACCCGGCTTCGCCTCAGCAATACATAACCTCCGACTCTTGATATTTGCACACCATCCGCGCCCAGAATGCTCGACCAACTCCCTGCGGAAATCTGTGCTTATATCTTTGCCTTCGCATGCCGGGATTCGGGCTACACTGGGCGATCCCTTAGTCTCGTGTCGAAATACATCCACGAGACGTCTAAACTGGCTAGATACATGAGCATAGCCGTTATAGGTCGCGGGCAGATCCTGGCCTTTGCCCAATTCTTGGACCAAACCCCTACGCAGCTGAGCACCCGCTATCTTTTCATAGGCGGACAAGGAAGCGAAGAAGAGATGGACGAGATCTGGGAGCTCGCATCCAGAGCGCAGAAGGAAGCGCAGGCCGAACATGGAAAACTGGCTGAGCTGCTTCCGTCGGGGGACGAAAAGCTGAAAGAGGCGAAGGATGCGGTGGAGCGCGAACGTGCAAACACGAAGCTATACCTCAACAAATTCGGAAAAGAAGGGGCGAGGGCCGTCACGACCATCCTGCGCACCCTTGCTCCGACTCTCGAGATTCTGGACATCTCTCTTAATGAGAGAGTTGCCAAAAAGATGTTGCACACGATTTCCCTACCTCACTTGACGGACCTCACCACGCGCTGTGGCTTCCCTCTCCATCCTACCAACGATCCGGTGTTGGAACCGACGCATTCCCTCCGCTGTCTTCACGTCGTGGAAATATTCGACCAATGGAATTCGGTGGGGCAATTCTTCAAGCGCGGCATCTCCTACTTCGCTCCTTCGCTCACCCACTTGCGATTATCGCAGTTGGCGGGTGATGAATCGGACATCACTCACCTGGAAGCCGCCCTCGGACTGAGTGCGTCTGCTTCTGGTCGGGTGAACCAATTGCCCTCGACCGTCGAGCTCGTTCTGCTCAAACCAGACGTTGCTCCTCCGCCTTACATCGGATGTTCTTGCGCTGACGATACAGTGGAATACCACAATCTCCTGAATCGTGCCCGACAGCTCCGTGACAAGGAGGACCACCGAGTGGTATTACTGCAGGCGGATACCGCTCGCCCTGCAGAAGATGAATATTTTTCAGAATGGATGGATAAGGTCAATGGAGCGGCCTGTCGTTGGGACACAAGCAACGCAGACACGGCACGCTGATTTAGGATTGGGCTTTGGTTGCTTCGGAAGATCGTGAGTGCGACTCCATCTACTATTTTTATGTTCGAACCTCAGACAGTCAGGAACGAATAGCTCACAGGCTCGCAGCACATCCCTTTTTTCTTGCACGTATTTGTTCTTTTTCTTCTTGCACGCCGCTATCGTATTTTCTTGCGCAATGTTCGTTCTTTTTGTCGTTGTAAAATCAATCTAGACTTACCAAAGTGATTTGGCCCCCTAATAATATGTTGTCCAGAGAAAACACGGTCGAGTCGTTGATTTAACTGCGATTCAGTACAGCTCTGATGATTTGGGCAAGGAAAAGGTAGGATTGACGCGTAAATGAAAGTTCGAGCCTCGTCCGTGACCGTTCCTCTGCAAGCGTGATTGGGCGCTGACTCAGCATTCCGACCCTCTCCCTCCTACCAGCACACGCGCGAAGGTGATTTGAGACTTCTGAAATGTCAGGTATCTGCAGGCCGCGTCTAGCTGAAGAACGTAAGCAGTGGCGAAAGGACCACCCATTCGTGAGTGTCCCCATCTCAAAATTCCAGTGCGGTCGCCGGTCAGGTCAAGCGAGGCGGCCCAACAAGCGCGCGCGTGTAGGCCGGACCTGGTTGATATCTGGGGCGCCCGCACCGTTTTATTTTACATCCGATGCTGCGTTCTCAACTACTGCGTTGACAGGGATTCTACGCGAAACCAGCCAAGGCGGCGGATGGCTCGATGAACCTGATGGAGTGGGAGGTCGGCATTCCCGGAAAAGCAAATGTGCGTCGTAGTCGCGGCTTTATCTTTCACGGCGCGTCCTTTGCACGCGTGTTTCTTGCGGCTGCTGACTGGGTGTGCGACAGACGCCTTGGGACGGCGGCTTGTTTAAACTGGTGATGAATTTCCCTGAAGGTCGGCTTATTTTCGAGATGTTCGCACTGAGATGAACAACGTCGTCTTCGTCTTCAGATTATCCGTCGAAGCCTCCGAAATGTATGTTCTCTTCCGGCACGTCTCGGAATTTTACATTTACACGGATATCGGCAGGTAAATTCACGCCGCCACTATTCCACCCCAACGTCTATCCGTCGGGGACGGTGTGTCTCTCCATCCTCGACGAAGAAAAATCGTGGAAGCCCGCGATAACGATCAAACAGGTGCGGTCGTCTTTGTTCTCCCGAATTTTTGTTGACTGTGGGTCCGCAGATATTGCTTGGGATCCAGGATCTGCTGGACGACCCCAACGTCAACGATCCTGCGCAGAGCGACGCGTACACTATGTTCAAGTGCGTGAATTCCGCCTCCTGCGCTTCCCCGTCTTATGCATTCACAGGAACGACAAAGTGGCGTACGAGTAAGTCTCCATTTCTTTCTATGCTCGAGTTAGTAAAATTCAGTCTCGCCCAGAAAACGGATCAAGCAGCAAGCGCGGGAGAACTTTCCGAAATAGCGCTGCTGCTGCCCTGTTCCGTTTCTTCTTTCTTCGGGAGCTACAGGATCTATGTTTTCGAATACCTACATTGCGTTATTCGATTAATATTCCGCTTCCGCTTCGGATATAAGCCCCTAGTTACACCCTCTTTGTATTCTACCCCACCATGTCTGCTTCGATTCTCAATGTCCATACGCCGCACTCGTCCTTTGCGATCGTGCATTCGTGCAAGTCGAGTCCAAGCGCGCGAGTTTCTGCGTAACTGACCCATGCGGCCACAGTGACACAGGAGTCTCTCGTCGACCTCTGCGACAAGCTCAGCCGCAAGACGGGCACGGGGTACACCGGGCAGCGCGTCGGCGTCGGCTGGCTCAAGTACGAGTTCAACCAGACGATCTGGAATCTCGACGACGGTGTGTGCGGCTCCTAAAGTAATTACTCCGACACTACAAACACTCGATGATCACGCAGATGCGGACTACACGATATTCGTGTGGCGCCAGCAGCAGCAGCCGCCCGCGCCCGCGCCCGCGGACGCCGCGTCGACGTCGGCGTCGGCCGCCGGGCCCGAGACGCCCGCGCCGACGCCCACGCTGCACCTGCACGACCCGGCCGCGCCGCTGCCCGCGCCGCCCGCGTACATGAACGCGGCCGTACTACCTCTTCCAGCCCGCGCGCGCGCAGCACCCGGACG
Organism: Mycena olivaceomarginata; assembly: GCA_029378375.1. Taxonomy (NCBI): domain Eukaryota; kingdom Fungi; phylum Basidiomycota; class Agaricomycetes; order Agaricales; family Mycenaceae; genus Mycena; species Mycena olivaceomarginata. The sequence goes on along the minus strand of JARKIC010002205.1, from coordinate 25,146 downwards.
CGCAGCGCGCGGGCGGCGCCTCGCCGCGCCCGCGCAGCACCGCCAAGTCGCGCAAGACCAAGGGGAGCCGGCGCAGCGCGGCGCCGGAGGACGCCGATGACGACGGCGTCCCGGCGTTCAGGAGGGAGTTTGAGAAGTTCCACGGGGAGAACGGGGTGCGGACTGTGTTGGGGAGTATTGGGCCTGTGGCGAATGGTAGGAGGGATGCTAACACGAAGTACATTGACGCTGACTTGGATTTCTAGTGCGCATGCTTTTGAAGTCGGGGTACCGACATGTGTATATATCGCGCAAATTCGCGAAAGATAATGGGTTCATCCCTGCGGACGCCGCACCGGGGCACTATGGCTACGGGGGCCTGGTGAATATTGGGGTACTTTTATCTTTGACGACATTCTATCTGTTCTCAAGCTCTTAGGTCTGGCCCATCACGCTCACACCTTCCTCCACATTCTCCGCACATCCTAATGCGCCGCCTCCGCCCCCCGCGAAGCCGCAGACGGCTGCCGGCGCCAGCGGCAAGGCGTCGAAACGCGCGGGCGGGAAACCCAAGCCCACGCTGATGCAGGTGTATCTCTCAGAGGAACCGCACTTTGACGTCGTGCTCGGGCGGTCGTTCTTTGAGCGCAGACAGATACAGACGAGCGCGATCGACCCGACGGACGTGGTGTGCTTGGACACGGGGGGAAAAGCTCGAGTGCGAGCTGGTGATACTGAAGGACGGGAGAGGCGAGATCGTGACGGTGACTTGAGGATACTGTACTCGCGTCGTTCTGGCTTCAGTGTATTATGAGAGTTAGCTATGTACGCTTCGCCGCACTTTGACGTCGTGCTCGGGCGGTCGTTCTTTGAGCGCAGACAGATACAGACGAGCGCGATCGACCCGACGGACGTGGTGTGCTTGGATACGGGGGAAAAGCTCGAGTGCGAGCTGGTGATATTGAAGGATGGGAGGGGCGAGATCGTGACGGTGACTTGAGGATACTGTACTCGCGTCGTTCTGACTTCAGTGTATTATGAATTCTTTGCGAGTTAGCTACTTATGTACGCTTCGCCGCACTTTGACGTCGTGCTCGGGCGGTCGTTCTTTGAGCGCAGACAGATACAGACGAGCGCGATCGACCCGACGGACGTGGTGTGCTTGGACACGGGGGAAAAGCTCGAGTGCGAGCTGGTGATACTGAAGGACGGGAGAGGCGAGATCGTGACGGTGACTTGAGGATACTGTACTCGCGTCGTTCTGGCTTCAGTGTATCATGAATTCTTTGCGAGTTAGCTATGTACGCTTCGCTCGATAGTGACGGTGACTTGAGGATACTGTACTCGCGTCGTTCTGGCTCCAGTGTATTATGAATTCTTTGCGAGTTAGCTACTTATGTACGCTTCGCCGCACTTTGACGTCGTGCTCGGGCGGTCGTTCTTTGAGCGCAGACAGATACAGACGAGCGCGATCGACCCGACGGACGTGGTGTGCTTGGACACGGGGGAGAAGCTCGAGTGCGAGCTGGTGATATTGAAGGACGGAGAGGCGAGATCGTGACGGTGACTTGAGGATACTGTACCCGTTTTTCTTTCGCGTCGTTCTAGCTTCAGTGTATTATGAATGGACATGAGATTCTTTGCGAGTTAGCTATGTATGAGGGTGATGTGGATTATTTCAACTTGAGTCGCGACGCCCGAGTCAACTTTCTCCGTTTCCGCAGCCTAAATGTCGTGAGCACCAGAAAAATAAAGCAGAAATATTCGAGATCTCACTTGTGCTTCTTCATCTTCTTTCGTCGCTTCCTCTTTACGCTATCCGCGAGGATGTCCTCCCAGTCCTGATTCCACTCTTCGGCGCGCAATTCCTCCGCCGCCGAGTCGACATCCAGCCCTAGCTGCCGTAGCGTGTTATCCCACGATATGGTCGCTCCCGCACGCGCCATCGTGAGCGCGCGGGTAAGCTGACGCGCCACCTCCGCATCGGGGTCGGCAGGGTACTTCATCGCCTCCTGCGGAACGCCGTCCAGCGGGCCGCTCCATCTGAACGGCTGCTCGGGGAACAGCGGCACGTGGGCGGGCGGGGAGGCGAGGATGGAGGGCGGGTCCGCGAGCAGGAGCAGCGGGCGGTGGAGCGCGAAGAACTGGTGGAGCTTGAACTCTTCTGGTTGGATTACGGGGTGCGGGGGGGGCGCCCTCGGGGTGGCGGACGGGCAGCGCTGCGAGCGGGGCGGCCATGCGCGGCGGCGGCGCGACGGAGGGGCGTCGGCTGCGTGTCATCTGGGCTCAAGGAGGAGGAGGCGGGGGTGTTTCCGTTGGAGGGCGCGGAGGAGGAGTCGGCGGGGTCTGGGGGGGCGGCTGCGGCGGCGGGGTCCTTTGTGTTGGTGACAGCGACGACGGGCTTTGCGGGTTTATGGGAGTTGAAGTAGCGCCCGCCGCCGGGCTTCGAGAAGAACGACGAGTACGCCCGTCTGCCGACTGGTATTGGCCGCAGAAATCGCGACAACGCAGACATTCAAGCCGCGCGATAACAAGAGTCAGTTCAGCTCCAAAAGTATCAAGTACAAAGTATTTGCACTGCCACATTTGCACCTTGCTTCCGTTGCAGCGTGGTCCAAATCTGTCTCTGCGCATCAAGAACACTTACACCCTCGAGCAATCCAACGTTGGCGCAGCAAAATTCATAAATTCAAGAGAGGCTGCATTCGGTTGGACGCTATCCAAGCTCAGAGGAATCAATTACGTGCTCTTCAAGAACAAGCGGTCAGACACACGGAGGGCCCGGTACACTTCTGGCACACTCGGTGTTTTACTTCTAGGTTCTCAGGTAGATCAGATGTCCTAGGAGCAACTATGAACCGATACCATTGACCCCATCTGTTCGAGGGAGGTGGCAAGGCCGGTGGCATCCTTGCGGTCTCGTTGATCCCCGTTTCTCAAAAAGTCTACAAAATCAATTGTCGCTTTGTTTGTCGACCAAGAAAGTATACGCCGCCGTCCAGAATACAGCGAGTTCTTGGGAGGCACACTCGCGGTTGTTTCTTTCTCTCCGTCTCTCACCTGTGCCCAGCTTTTCGTCTACCAGACTGGAGGTGCTACTTCATCCAACATGCGTTTCCCTCTGGTCATGCAACTTGCTGCCGCTCTTTTTCCCGTCCCCTCTGCTCGGGGGCACCACATTCTGGTCAACGTCTCCGATACAGATGTGTGTTTTCGCCCTCTGCTACTGCTCTCCTGTTTAGTGGTTGGAAACAGTACCTTTTCGTACCCGACCATGTCGTCGCCAACGTCGGCGATGTCATTCGGTTCACGTTCATGAACGGGAATCACGTTCGTTCACCTCATTTCGTTGTAATTCCTTCCACCACTCATCGGTTAACTCTTCTTGTCGGTCACCCAGTCGAGCTTTGAGACCCCATGCCAGAAACTGCCCAACGGCTACGACTCGAATTTCCTGCCTGTTTCCGGTTCACGGCGTCCCGTCCCCAGTAGAACTTGACGATCAACACCACCACCCCGCTCTGGTTCTTCTGCGCCCAAACCATGTATGTACATTCTCACGTCCCTCCCGGGTTCTGCGCTCCCGGTAGTACAGTCGTCCGACCAACCACTGCGCGGACAGCACGATGGTGTTCGCCGTGAACGTCGATGAAGCTGACCAGAGCTGCGAAGCCTTTCAGGCGCACGCGATGACGGGCATGATGTCTGCGTCAGCCACACAGCTTCCAAGAAAAAGACAGTCGGCCCCATTGTCGGCGGTGTGGCCGGCGGCCTGCTCTTCCTCGCCGCGCTTGCCTCTTTGTCCAGTTATCTGGCCCGTCGGCGGCGCCACGGCGGCTCTGGCGCCGTTTCCCTGTACCACGACGGAACCGAGAAACGCAGACCGCTCCCCATTCCAAAAATGCAAGCCGACTAAACACCAGTCCAGCCATTCATTCACCGTCCTGCCTGACGGCGAAACGCAGCTCTCCCCGCCCTGTAGCCCGATCCCGCGCGGCTTCCCGCTCGAAAAAGAAGAAGAAAAAGCGCGCTTCACCGCGGCGGCGGCGCTGTCTGCGCGGGGCAGCGCCCATAGCCTGCTCAATCACGCCGGGGGTGAACGGACGATGAGGGCGAGCTCCGAGCTGCTGGGCGCCGTGCAGGTGCTGAGCGACGAGATGCGCGGCCTTAAGATGCGGCAGGTCGGCGCGTCGACAATTAGGTTCAACATCATGGTCAGACTTGGAAAACTACGGATCAATCTGGTTGTATTCGTTCCGAAGCATGGTGTAGGTCTACATACTCGTATAGATACATACAGTACATACAGCAGAAAATCTTTCTTCCTTCCACTAAAAAAATATTCAAGGACGTTCGATGGATCAAACCAAAAGTATAACGATAGGGAGTCACGGAAGCCGGCAGCATAAAGAAGGCTAAAGCGGGCGAGACGGCAGTATACTGCGGCGGAGCCTCAACCAGCTCCCCCTCCTCCCCTTAGCCACGGTTCATAACCCGCATGTGGTCTTTCCTACCATGTTCCCGCTTGTCTCTGCCTGAAGTCGGGCCCGAGGATTGCACAAGATTATAATATTTCTTTGTACTAGTCGCGTAAAACTTGAAGCCTTGTAGGGTTCCCAGTCTCCAGAGCAGTACCGACCCCGGTCCAGGGAATAAAAAACTGACGAAGCCTGGGTGGGGTTCAAGAAAACGCAGAAAACCGGTATTGTTCGTCTTGATTCAATTTATTTTGCTAGTTCACTATGTATATAGTAATACAAATTGCGAGAGATTATGCCGATACCCTAATCGAAAAGAAGATTCAGCCCAATGTCATGACGCGGCAGAGCCGCTGGACGGACGATGTTTCGCGCCCGGATCCGGCGTCCCACTCCTCGACGCCTCGTCATACGACGGCAGCCCTTGCATGCTGCTCAGCGGCGGCACGCCCCCCAGGAACCCCCGCAGCGCAATCTCGTACCCCGGCGCCTCCACAAACGCGCGATGCAGCAGCTCCGAATCGGGCGGCGGGCTCGGCACCGAGATCTCCTTCACGCGCCGCTGCATGTCGACGGAGGACGTGCGCGGGTCCTTCGGGTCCGGGCGCGAGGTGAGCCAGTGCGGGTGCGTGAGCGCGCTCGCGGGCTCCATGGTCGCGACGAGGAGCTGCGGGAGCGCGCGGCTCGCGGTGCTCGTGTGGGTGTACGTCGTGAAGCCGCTCCCACACGGCGTGGGCGGCGTGGGCGGATGGTCAGAGTCAGGTGTGTGGGTGCCGCTATGATCCGCACTTGAGCTCGCGTCGTCCGTGGACGGCTCTGGCTTGGGGATCTTCGACGCCCCGTGCGAGATGAGGAGCTCGGCGTTGACCCAGTTGAGGAAAACGGGGTGCGCAGGGTCGGGGATGTACGGGTCATTTGTGTCGGAGAAGACCTCGAGGGGCGTGGCGTTGTCGTGAGATTGGCGCCGGTCACCAAGGGTGGGGCTCGTACCCATCCGAATCCAGGGATTGGTTACGCGCAGCGTCTGGCCCTCGGGTAAGAACATGTTGGCGACGCGATCGCGAACGTGCGCGACGTAGCTGGGTAGCTCGTTCGTGTCCGATGCTGAATTAGACGGGACATCTGGTCCGCCAACTAGTAACTGGCGCGCCAATTTAGTATATGCCCGCGCTTCGCTCAACAGCTGCGAGTCGAGGAGAGTGACGGGCAGCGTGCAGAATAATTCTGACAGATGGCCGTCCACATTCGTCACAATGACGCTCCAGTGGATAAGATGAGTCACTTGTATTGGATCGAGCGGGTGGCTCGGCGTCAAGTAGTGAGGAATGTGCATAGGAAGAGAAGTGACCTGTAACTAATCAACATACAACCGACACGACAAGAAAGAATCACGAACAACATCGTCTTCACTTTGCGTGGGATCGGATGGCGGCTGCGAACTTGAAACACTGCTGCTGCTGCTGCTGCTAGGCCCCGCTTCGGGCGTGGATGGCGTTGCCGATCGATGTAGAAGCGACAGAGAGAATTGAGGGTGTTTGCCTTTGGTATCCACAGCTTCCCTCATCTCTACCGCTTTCCCTCCAATGATCTCATGCGTGACACTGGCGACCGTCCGGGTAACGGGGTTGGCTCGCCCAAACACCTTGGTCGTTTCGCGGAGAGAGGTGGTGACAGTGAGGACACCCACACCCTTGACGAGTGGCGCGATCTTCAGTAAAGCCACAAACTCGTCACCTGCGGCCCAGGCGCTGTGAGGAATCGCGACCGAAAACATCAGCTTGTGCCTCCATTCGTGCTCTATGTCGCACGTCTGCTGGTATTCCAGTGCAGTCGGTCCCAGTGAGCGCAAGAGATACACCGGCGCAACAGCTTGTATATTGTGACTGAAGGCGCCGGTGTGAGCAACAGCTCGCAGCTTGTAGGTCACAGACGCGCCGCCGAATGCGTCAGTGATGACACTGCATGGCAGCGACCCGCCGACCTGAAGCTGGAATGGAAAGAGATGGCGCCCCGCCTTGAGAGTATAGCTGTGCTTCTTTTGCCCCTCCATAAAGGACCAGTTGTGCTTGCACACAGTATATGTCGATGGAGGGTTGTTCGACGAATGTTGCGTCTGGGGTGGAACGGGAAGATATGCTTTCCCGCGAAACTGGAGAGTAACGGATCGGATGGTGGTGGGCTCGGTCAAGTACAGAGCTATGTTGCCAGAAATCCGTGCGGGCTCAACGTCGACGCCGGTTCCGCGGAGGAAGACATATTCGTGGTCGAGCAGAATTTCGATTCGAGATTCGTGGTCGGGGCGAGGATGCTCGTCAGCGGACGGGGCCACTTTGGACTTGAAGAAAGGCATGTTGGGAGACTTGTAAAAGTTTCCCGGGCATTATAAGTGCAGGCCGAGAAGGGTCAAATAAGACGCGATGATCTGGTTTGTAATTGGTTGCTTCCACGCGACGTGCTTGTAGGATTTGTTAATCCATTTTCTGGAGACCGGCAACCGGTCCCCGGAAGTCACAGAAAACAAATGTAATCAAGATTGATCCGAAGTTTTCCGAGTCCGAATGTTGAATCTAACCACATCGTCCGAGGCGCCGACCTGTCAGTGGTGATATTTTCCGTCTTGTGCCTAGCTACCGAAGAGGCCCGGCTTTCTTCCCCTATCTGAATCTTGATCACGACACTTCGGTTCCTAGTTGTTTGCGCGCTTTCCAAGCAATTTATCTGTTTCTGCAGCTTGGGCTTACTACTAGCCGCTTAGCCTATTCTGCGGCTGCTAGCTGGATCTCGGTTCTCTTCAGCCTGTGACATTCTCCATGCCATCTGTGCGGAGGCGGCGGCGAGTACAACGTTCACCCGTCGTCCGCCCAGAAGCGGTGGTACGTCCTCGCGGTCCCGTTGACCACCGTTTCTCAAAGTCCAAACCACCAGCGCGAATCGCTAAAAGTATACACCGCCATACCAATGGAATGGCCATCGCATTTCGTTCTTGGGAGTATAAATGGTCTCGGTCATCTATCGTCGTGACCCTAGCTTTTCGTCTGCCACTGCTTTGAGGCCTCAAGCGGTTGATTCATCCACGTTTAAAATGCATTTTTTCTCTTATCGTGCAAGTTACTTTGGCTCTGGCGCCCGTCCTTTTTGGTTGGGGCGAAAACATACTCGTCGCCGGACCGAACCCGCGTCCAACACTCCGTCGAAGTCGGTTTGGATGGACAAGCATGTTCTCTGCCTTTGCTATAACCTCCTACTTATTGAGTCCGTAATAGCTAGTGTTCAACCCTCTCAATATTACTGCTGGCGTCGGCGATATCGTTCGAGTTTCTGAACAATAAACCACGTTCGTTCTGCCTGCAATTTTTCAACCTAACAACCACTCAACAGTTAACATCTCTAGTCGGTTGCACAGTCGCCATTTGAAACCCCGTGCCAGAACTTGACCAACGGCCTTGACTCGGGTTTCAAGCTCTTCAACGGGAGCTGCGTCGAATTTTATGTCAACGTTGAAAATCTCATTCCCTTGTGCTTTTTCTGCGCACAGACCGCGTATGTTCTCGCAGCTGCCTCGAAATTCTGCCCTGATAATTTAAATTTATCCCAGACCCTCCAACCACTGCCAAACCTGCCTAGGAAGTGGAAAGCTCATGTACTTAGGAACTAGGCGGGATGAAATCCCTCAAGTACTCTCTCAAACCAGGATCGCAACGCGTAGACGTACGTGCCCCGGATCCCTCGCGTCATGAGCACGGCATAGATCTGCGTGACGAAGCGCAGCAGGTCCTCGTCGTCGTAGGTCCGTCCTAGCACAGGGTTATTCTCCTTGCCTTTCTTATCAAAGTACGAGCTGCGGCTGACCCACAGGCGCCGCTGCTCGCGGTTATACCGCAGATCAGGTCCGATGATGACGCCAACGTAGTTCAGGTCGTATCCCTGCACCGTATGGATCCCTCCCACCTCTTCGAGCGAGTTCGCCGACGCAATCCAATCCGTGGCGGTGCTGTTCCAACGCAGGCGCGTCGCCTCGATCTCAATGTCGAACGCGGCCTTGTCCTTTTTGCTCTTCCACGCCCAGGCGAAGCCGGCCACCATGCGGGCGAGGCCCACTTCGGCGTTGCGGCGGAAGATCGCGGCGCGCATGGCGGCGACATCATCGAACGCGCGGAAGTCGTACGCGCCAAAGTCTCGTCGCGCCGGGGGCTCGGCGCGCGGGCGAGGGTCGAGGATTCCGCGGATGTACGAGACGAAGTCGGAGCCGGCTTGGATGCGCATCTGGGTTTGAAGCTGGAAGTAGCACTCCGCGGCACGGGACTCGGCCACAAGGGTCGACAGCAGCTCCGCGGGCAGATCCGCGGGGCGCACGCTCTGCGCTGCGTCCAGGAGGAAGATCTGGTGGCGGCTTTTGGCGCGGATCCAATCGAGCTGGGTCTTGCTGGTGTCGTCGGCGCCAAAGAGCGCGCGGGTGATGGCGACAAACTTCGCGTTGAGCACGCCCGAGGGTTGGTTGGCGCGCTGGTTGAGCCGATGGGTCTCGTCCACCACGAGTAGATCGAACTGTCCATCGGCTTGCCCTGCATCGAAAGGTGTCATCACCATAGAGGGATCGAGCCCAGGGGTCTTTCGAAAGACCTTCTTGATCGAGTCGCGCAAGGATTGCTGCGGAACGACCAGGCCGATGCGGAGACCCTGGAGGAGCGTCCGATTGTCTTCGGTGAAGAACTCGGCGAATCGCGAACTGTGATCCAGATCCTCGAGCGACGTGAAGGTCTTAATGTCGATGAGCAATTTCATCATATAGATGGCGACGACCGTCTTGCCGGTGCCCGGATCGCCTTGGATCACAGTGGTGCTTCCAACGCCTCTCGCGACGTTGGTCGTGAACCCTTTGACAACTTCCTCCACCGAATTCGCCTGATCTTCCGTCAAGGCTTTGAACGGCGACAGCTTGAAGAGGTCGCTGTTCTCGATCTCGGAGATACTGCGCGTAAAGACGCCATCGCGAGCGAGCTGGTCCCAGATGTCGCGGAAACCGCTCGCGATATATATCGCGCTGGTAGTAATTCGACTCGATAATGCCGTCATTCCGATTGAGGACCCGGTAGGCCCCGTCACCGGCCAGCATGCGGATGAGGTAGGACTCCAAGTCCAGGCAGACCGACTTGTTGAATGTTCCGTCCAGGATAACGCGGACGCTCTTGAGGTGTTGCTTCGCAGGTGTGTCCAGATGCTGACGCATGCGCCCCACGGCATTGAGCGATTCGCCCACATAGACATCGATCAGCCCGTTCGGCCTACGAGCAGTGTCGCGCCCGTCGTCCAATAGATACACGACCGGCCAGTTGCTGTGTCGCTTGTCGTAAAACGCCCATGCCGCCACGGCAGCTCGAGAGAAGTCGAGCCGCACGATCTCAGACTCCATCGTACTCGGTGCTACGTCCTCGAACCTTATCGACGCTTCAGTCTCAGCGTCGTAGTAAAGAGAGAGAAGACCACGAGCCGGGCGGTGTACGTTTTGCTCGGACTATCAAGCGACACTGCGACGACAGACACTGCATTCCGAACGTGAGTCGACGTCTGTCGACGTCAGTCTACTTTGCCTACGGCATGCAGGCCAATCAGGCCTACCTTGGCCTACCGTCTGCCTACTCAGGCCCCTAAAATGGGACCTACAACAGCAACACAACGCACGGTGACCGTACCATTTGTTAATACATATCCTAGTCTCCGGAAGTTATAGAAAACGAACTTGCATGTAATCAAGATTGAGTCCGAATGTCGAATCTAACCACATCGTCGGCGCGCCGACCTGCCAGTGGAGAACTGCTTCCTATTTTCCGTCTTGTGCCTAGCTACCGAAGAGGCCCGGCTTTCTTCCCCTATGTGAATCTTGACCACATCTTGTATTCAATTCTCCCTCGAACTCAAACCGCAGCTCGTAGTGGCTTCTACATCACATCCTCGATTTTATCCGTCTTCTCCCAAGGACCAAGGACGTCGAACTCTGATACTTCCCATGTCTTTAAGTGTTTTCAGAGCCTTTCCCAGGTCTCAGAATTCTCATTTCGATAGTACCCGCCTGAGAAGCACCATCGACACTTTCGGTTCCTAGTTTTTTGCGCGCTTTCCAAGCAATTTATTTGTTTCTGCAGCTTACAGGTCTGTTTCCGCCCTCGGCCAATCAAATCATTCCCGACATGTCATCGATTCGACGATATGGCGTCGCCTCTCTCTTCCTCTACTCCTTCCCACCAGTTCCATATCAGTCAGCGTCTCGGTCTTGTCTCGGGCTTGTGCTGGATTGCTCATCCTCAACATCTTAGGTCCCCGATCATCCGTAGGCGTCATATGTGCTGTTTCAATTTGGGACCGCGCAGGTAAAGAAAAACTTCAGTCCGAATGAATAGACACAAAAAAATCCAACTTGTTATTGGCAGAAGTTGTTGGTACAGTAGAAAGAGTGAGGCGAAACTTTAATGAAACTGGTTTTAAGTACCTCTGTTCGCAAAAAGAAAAGACGAACATGTGATTTACTTCAGGGCCTAAAAATAGGACGCCCCAGGAAGTATGAGCTGTATCCCGGAATGCTCGCGCAGTAGAACCCTTACCTAGTGGTAGCGAGAATAGTATAAAAGGGTCGAGACATCCTCCCAGTCACTAACGCCTATTGACTATGCCCCTCTACGAAGTTTGGCACAGCTACCCCCCTCACCGAGGCCCAGCGCGCCGACCTCGCCCAGCGCATCACCGCCATTCACACCACAGTGTTCACGGTCCCCGCGGCCTTCGTGCACGTCCGTTTCGCTAACTATGCGGCGACGGAGCACTACATGGGGGGCAAGAAGCGTACAGGCACTATGAACCTGGTACTCGGCAATGTGCGCCCGGGGCCCTCGCGCACGCACGACCTTTACGAGTCGTTGTGCCGCCAAATCGAGGCCGCCTGGACAGCCAGCGTCGGCGACCCCGCGACCCAGGGCGTGGCGCACGCCCACTTGGGGGGCGTTTTTGTGCTCGGCACGGTGACGGCCTCATACGAGGAGGGTTTCCTGCACCCGGTGGCCGGCCAAGATGTCGAGTGGATGCGCGAGAACCTGCCCAAGTTCCAGGCGCTGGCGGATGACGGGAATGAGTTCTGGCGGGACATGATCGCCGAGCTGAGGACGCGTGAGGACTTCAAGTTTGGGTTTGAGAATGTGTGAGACTGGTGGGGTATGATGTATGCGAGGAAGACGAGATGTCTATGTGGAACGAACATGGCACTTGTAAGTAGCACTGTACGAATAGCGATGGGTCAGAAATAAATTGGCAGCATTGCGCAAGATTCAACATCGTAGACAATTGGACAATTGCAGGACGACATGGCGTAGTGCGGGCGCTTCCCAGATCGCAACCGTCTACGCGATCGACCGCTGAAAGTCAGCTCTTCCATCGCGTGCAAGGTTGCTACATTAATTTGTCCGAGTAAGGTCCCCACCGCGAGCGGAGCGGGGGGGGATGGACGCGAGGGGTGGGGAAGTTGTGCGTGGGAATGATAAGGTTGCGCGGGAAAAGTTGCACGAAATAGCGCGTGCGGAAACGCCGAGAATAGTATGAGTGTCGAAAATGCACATTTATTCCCGCGCGCAACAAATGACCCAAAATTGAATTTCCGCACTATATAAGCCCTTTCAAACGAAATCCCGCGCAAAGGTAGACCACCTACCTGATTTGCGCGGATTCGGGAGATCGCGCAAACACGCAATGTCTGTGGGACTGTCTCTGAATGCTCTAGCATCGCTCTTTGCAAACCAGACGTAACCCTGCCGGAGAACTATCGCTCCACACGCTGAGCACCTTTGCGTCGAGACTCGTTGACTCCCTCAGGATGTCCATGCCGCTTGCGAGCAGCACCTCGAGCGGGAAGATGTTTTTGTCGCTCCGGGCGAAAACGTGAGCTCGCTGAGATGGGTGAAGGCTCGGAGGAGCGCGAGGCTGGGTTGCAGCTACTCCGTGTGATATCAGTACACATTCTCTGCGGACGCCCGCACTTCGGAGATCGCACCTCGTTATTGCATGGTATGGGATTCGTGATGCACAGCATGCGCAGGCGCGGGAAATGGCGTGCGAATTCTGCGGGGGGATGAGTATGTCGTCTGGTGGATATCCAAGGATACTGGCCGGCAATAGACAGGGCGTCGAATTCGAGCTTTGCCCCGCGGTATGCCTATAGATACGCAGTCCCACGAGTGCGTCGAGGTACGGAAAGCATTCGATTGCAGGCCGGAGCGCGTCGCTGCCCGCTAATATCGAAGGACATGCGAGAGTCGTGACGTTGGGGAAGGCGTGGAATATGGGGTGGAGATTGTCGGACACGGACAGCGAGGTAACACTGGGGAGCGAGACATCGGCGAAGGCCGAGAACAGTTTCGAGTCGCCTCTCCCCTGGAGACCAACTTTGAACTGCAACTGCCAGCGGATCCGCAGGCTGGTGAGGTTCGGCAAGGCGAGCAGAAATTCCACGAGGAGTTTGAACTGTTTCGTTTTCTTGGGCGACCAAAGGCGCGATGATGCGTGGACATATCTTGAAAGCATTGTAAGCAATCATAATGTACAACCATCGCGGCCGAGGAGGCCACGAACTTGATGTGCGGGAAAATACGAGTCGCGAGTTCGTTCCTTATGTCCGCGTCGTGAAAATTCGGCCTCGAGATGTCTACTCGCTCCCATAGGGGGCGTATAAAGACCGCCCGCAGCGCGGAGCAGCTCTGTGACAGAGACAGGAGGACTTGACGGCGCACTTGTCGTTGCTCGTTGTCGAAGCGGTCCAGGCGTTCCAGTGAGGTGAGAGAGTCGAACGAGGTATGATGAGAGACTATTTCGAGCAGAAGTTCGGTGGGGAGGGTGGTCAGTGAGCGAGAGGCGGAGGGAGTCATTGCAGTTGAATGTCCACGTTGTGGTTGGGCTCGGTGAAAGTGACGCCAATGACGCCCGACGCCCTTGGTCCTTGGGAGAAGACAGATAAAATCGAGAGTGTGTAGAAGCCACTGAACTACGAGATGCAGTTTGAGTTCGAGGGAGAATTGAATACAATTGGGGGCGTCATTCGGGAGCGGCAGGGGGCGCCACTTGGCGCCACCAGGGCGGCACGGGAACTCTGATACTCGACGACGAGCTGGAAATTGATCACCCCTAGTTGTCGCCCTCGGTTCCCCGCGGGATTGTGGTCGAGGAGGAGAAGGCGCACTTCGCCGCAGCGAATCCGCGACCCGACAGGCGGCGAATGATTGACACATCATCAAACCATCCCGGCGAATCCGACTGGTTTACGAGTCTAGGAATCTATACGGGAGCTAGAGGAGTGTATGGCCAGCTCTCTATCGTCGATGTCGTCTCCCCCTTTTTAACACTCTTTACACTCGCTCATGGAGGGCTTCGAGCCTGCAGGGGTATTGCAAGATCTGGCCTTATGTTATCTACTTATCACCTATGTTCTTTGGACATTCGGATTCGCGCCAGACAAGAGACTCAGACGATTTTAACTGGGTACACTACACGGTAAGTAATTAAGGTAAAAGTACACCTATTCCTATTGTGTTTAGAAATACATTGCTACAGACTGTCAGTGTCACGGGTGCACAAGGCGAAGCAAGATATAAACACAATTAAAACCCCAATGCACCCAGAGAAGAAGAACGAAGGAAGAAAATATGGGCTGCTCACGCCCCAATGCCGGCCAACACCTTAAACACGTCGTCCTGCCGTTCCCGGAACGCCTTGAGCTTTGTCATCCCCAAACTCAGCGCGTTGACCCGATTCGTGAACGACACCGCGCGCCCCTCGACGCTCCTCCTGCCCTCCTGACTCCGCCGCCCCATCGCATACCCACACCCTGCTCGAGCATCAGGCGCACGCGGTCCATGCGCGTCGGCGGGATCTCCTCCCCCCGCGCAGCGTGCTTCATCGCAATCGCGTCGTCCTCCTCCGCAAGCTCGCGCGCGGCGTGCCCAATCGCCGCGAGCTCCGCCATGAACGGCCTGAGCTCCGGTGGGCACTTTTCCAGCGTGAGCGGCGTCCCGAGAACGCCTATGACAGCGCCGTCCGGCGTCATGGAGTTGGTTGCGACGTCGAGCACGGCGAACGCGACCGAGGCAAAGTACGCGCGCGGCGGGTCCGTTTTGAGCAGGTTGCGCAGCGACGGCTGCTGGTCGAGCGCGTCGGCGAGGGAGGCGTACAGCGTCTCGCGGATGAACTCGATCGCGGGGGAGTTGGATGCTAGTATTGTGGGAGACGGGGTGCGCGGGGGAAACCCGAGCTTGGAGAGAGGAAAGTTGGTGATTGTGGGGGAAGGTCATGGTTCGCGTATTGCGGCGAGGCATGTAGATGCCCGTCTACAGAAGAGCGTGGAGAGGACTGAGCAGATGATGCAGGGGATGCGTCGTATGATGGTGGCGGAACAAACGCGGCGCGTTTAGAGCTTGGGGATGAAGGGGTCGTGCCAGAGTCGAGGGCAGCTTGCAGGTCCGACGCGTACCGATCCTGGAAAGACCGCCGCTGGCTGATTTCAATTGCCACCGCACGCAAGTCCGCAGCGATTCCGTTCAGGGAGGGTTGCAGCGGCGTGATGAGTGGCTCAAGATTGCAGATCATGCGGGCGAGATCGTGCTGGTACTCTGGGGAGAGCGCCTGGATGGCAGGTACTGTGTTGCTCCACACTCTCAAAAAAGACACGAAAGCACTAGGACAATTCTCGTAAGAGAGCTCCATTGGCTGCGCGTTTTTGTTGTGTCGCGGGAGCGGCACCGAGGGCGGGTTTGTTGTGCATCGTAGCGCGGCAAAGTACAGACACAGTGCAGGGCCTGTAAATTGAAAAATCAGGTCGTGGGAGATGCTGAAAAATAGATTATTTACCAGTGATCATAAGATCGCCTTCAGCACTGCTCAACACCTCGGTGTCGAGGAGACGTTCTGCCTTTGCCTGGGTGAGGGAGGATTTAAGATAGCTGTGGAATGCATCCTGGATGTACGATTCGGAGAGCTGAGAGTCTGTTCTCGTTGGAGCCATGGGAGGGAATTTGTGTCCGGGGTTTGACGCCGGCGAGATTAAAAGAGGCCCAAGTGCAGTGCAGTTATGACGTAATGATAATCAGCGCACTGCCACGAGATCGCGAGAATCGAATTCGAAGTGGCTGTCGAATTGCCTGGGCCCACAAACGCCCCTTCGTCCGGAAGTAAGGGAAAGGCGCGAGGTACATGGCAGACCTTGTTGCGGCCGTTGGGACTCTGCAGGGAGAGTAAACTTGACTGCAAGAGATGAAACCCAGATCGCCACAGTTGTGGCGCCGACATCCCGTGAGCGGCCCCGAAGAATTGCAAAAGACTCGCACTCCGCTACTATCGGAGCGTCGACGACCCAGAGTTATTGGGGCCGTATGTTTCAGCCTGCTGTACGCCGCATCAGAACATTCCAGAGCAAAGAGATTTGCAGCACCGGATCTTTCGCGATTCCGCAGTAAGAATCGATTTGTAGGCCCAGCCTGCCCGTCGTACTGCAGTCAAGCCAGGACATCTGTGTGGCGTCGCGGGTGGGAAAACGCTGGAAAACGGAGGTTCAATGCACGGATCAATTATCGCGTGTCTGAATTGGTTCGGACATTCGGCGATCGAGTACGTGCCAAAGCTCGTTCCGCAAGAGCTCTTGAAGTTGAGTGCGAGAAACAGAATCCCTTAAAGCGTGCTCTCCCTGCGTCAACCTTGCTCAGCGCATTCTTCCCGGCTTCCTGACTATTGACTGAGCCGCCGAAAAAATTTGGCAGCATCTACTAGTAAATTAAGACCCAACTACTTTGACAACCCACCACCTTTCCATCGGAATCGGGAGCAGCATAAACCCTGAAGCCCCCGTCGCCGCCTGTATACGAAGAGACGCCTCCCGGAATGTGAAAGGAATCCTCTTCCGCCCCATGAAGAACAATGCACTCGACAAAGCCTTCTACATCGCCGTTCGTCGTTTCCAGTCAACGCCTGTATGGCTTCGAGCGAGGTCACACCACGCGTCAAGATGGACATCGTCCCGCCATCCACAGAGACCGTCGACACTTCCGTCCATGCCAGAGCCTCGATATCCACTCCTCCTTGGGGCTCGACGACAAAATTCTCGACGGGCTGCGTAAGGTCAATGGAGCCCTCCCGTACCCAGCAGACCCAGATGACGAACTCGTCTCCGTCCGTGTCCCGACCGCCTTGCCAGATCCCGGCTTGCAGTTCTCGATCTCTTGGATGAAAGTAAAAAAAGAGTTGTCTGATTCCTGTACCCCGTGTAGCGCAATTTCGCCGGCTAAAATGGTGCAGTCGCCGTCGATCCCGACCTCGAACTGGGGAGAACTTTGCCGCGATCTTGAGGATACTCGCAGGCGGTCCTGCACTTCGACTGGAGGCGCAGGAGGTTCGACAGAAACTTCTTCGGGGGCCTCAGGCTCGTCGACGAGCGCCAGGGCACCGACCCACTTGGGAGTAAAGGGCCGGCTTGGATCTATACGATTCGTGGGCACCGCGCATGGTTCTCCGACCGTCAGCGTAGCACACGCCTCGTGGTACTGTCCCCCCGTGAAGATCCTCAGCTCCAAAGCTGCTGGGTCGACATCATTAACACCCCAAACAACACCCCAATAGACAGCCGGCGGGTCCTCGCGTCTCTTTTTCTTCGGCCGGGCGCCCTCGGGGAGCGGAGGGGAGCGGAACCGCCGGGACCTCGTACTGAATCGCTCGTCCAAGCAGCGCATGTGCCTGGGCAGCGGTGAGAGGGTGGTTCGAGTTTCATTGGCGTGCAGTCCTTGGTCACTTCAAGGCGATACGCGGCGTGGGGGTATATACCCAACCGTTCAAATGATCGGGGGGCGTATACGTGGCTTGCGATGGCGGGAGGCGAGGTCGCACCGGGATAAAGTTCATGCCCACTCCCGACAAAGGCGAGGGACGGCAGACATTCCCAGACGGCGTCGCCGCCGGGGGGCATTGACGGACGGATCCAATGCTTTGGCGCGATGCAAGACGGCGGCAAGTGTGCGCTCCTTGGGCTGCTTCATGGTAAGGTCCGGCGCCGCAAAGGGGCCAAAGGAGCTGCGGTTTGTAGTACACGGTGTGGTCATCGGCGATGGGGAGGTCCTTGACTTGCCCTTGGACAAATCGGCCAGGCGAAACCTCCCATAAACGTCTTGTTATTTCCTGGATTTCCGCGCTCGTCTTGCCGGCATAGCTGCAGAAGGGATCGAGCGTGGAGGCGAAGCTAAAATTCGTCAAGGGAGCAAGCGGGTGTCGGTGTTGGAGGTTGGCCGTGGAGATGAACTGGTCGAACAGCACGTTGAGCGGAACCGCTGGGCTCGTTTCGACGGCCACATTTTGCCAAATTCGGGTATCTGGCATTTCTCGTCCGAGTCCGAATGTATCCATCCCTTTGAAAGTTTCGGGAAACCCATTCTTATCACGGAAAGTGAGGGGGAATATGGGATCAGCTGGAAGAATATATGAGAAACTGGTCACTCGGCGTTCAAGGTGGGCATTTGGCATGTTAAATTGCGCCATGACGGTATATGTCCGGTCGAGCACTTCCTGTGCAGGGTGTCGGAGGCCCGGAGTGATCTGGAATCGCGAGAGTGCGTCCCGGATGCCTTGAGCCTGATTTCGAGGTCAGAAACACGCCACGAAAACGAAGAAGGGGCCAAAGTTTACGGTAAGTGGTTCGACCTCAACCTTCCAGGGCCGCCAGCTGATCCAGCGCTCGGAAGATCCGGGAATAGTCCGCAGAAGTCTTGTCGGTGAGGGCGTCTTCTAACTCTGAATATCGTTTGCAATTTCTCCTATGCGGTAAAGAATTTGCGGTGTAGAATATGTAGTTGAAGGCGGGGGTGGTGTCGGAAGGCAAGTGCATATCCAGGCCAAGACGGGTCTTTTCGCTAGGAGGGAGAGCATCGGTCCTCGGGACGTGACTTCCAACGGTTCAGGATGGAAGTAGCCCAGCTTCGGACGGGCTGCATGTGCGAAACAACAGGAATGGTAGGCGCTTGAATAATGTCCTTCATCACCAACGTTATTCAGAATTCCTGTTATGTCGTGGGTCGACGAAGTGTATCGAGAAGTTTTAAAGACATACGATAAGGATGGAGAATTCGATGTCCTCCCAGGTTGTGAGATATCCCAATATCCAAGGTAATTCCTGGTAAGTCCACTAGGGACAGTCAGCCTTTCTGTACTCGGGTATTGAGGTTGAGCTGAAGCGCATACATGCTCAGTTCTTTGTCCCGGAGTGAGCAATTCTTCACGAATATCCACCCCCCAGTCCCGCACAAGATCGAGATCACATCTAAATCCAAACTCAGAACCGAGACGTCGGGTGTTTTCATGAGACTCACCGGGCGTCACTTCTTTCCTGGCGTTCCAGCCTCTCATCCGACCGCGCTTCAGCGAGAAGAGCCTCCTCAATATGGCGCTTCAGTCTAACGAATCGCTGACGAAGCTTTTCCGTCTGGTCCGTCCCGCTGATGTCAGGTATACCAGCGCCGTACTCACAGAACCGCAGCATGGCTTCAACCAGCAACAAATTCGTCTATGTACTTCCCTTCAATTCACATATGTAGCCGGGAGAAAACGAAATCCGAACACTGTTCCGGGTGCTATACCCATTGTCGAAGGCCAAGATGCTTATGGCGTCGGTCGCCTCTTCCCAAACGGTGAGGGCGGGGTCTGCATCGGTTATATCGCCAGGAGTGAGAGCGCGGAATGGAGAAAGCGGCAAGAGTGTCTTGCGGAGCAGAGTGTGCGCGTCGTGGAGGGGGCTGAAGTTGCGGTGCGGGGCGAATGAGTTGGCTTTCCGCTGCGCCTTTTTGTTCTGCATTGCGGTTGAGGATCCACTTAATGGCCAATAATCGTAGTGAAAGAGTCGCGTATACTATAGGCGAGGCGGGCTCCCGAGATTGAATCAGAAACCGGACAAAGCCTGGCGCCGGGATATGATTGCTGGTAGATATATACACAGAATATGCCAGTGAGTTCTGCTCAAATCGTGCAGCTCTGAGCTCAGCTAGATCACCGTACGGAGTAAGGCTTGACGCTCCCGTGATCGAGAATGTGACCAGTGTGACCGCCCCTACTTTTGCACAAACCCGCCATGTCCGCGACTGGATCCGAAAGAGGTACGCGTTCTTTCAACCGGAGTGCCGAAAAAGCCCATTCACCTTTCTTTCAAAGTTCCCCGATCCCGCGCTGGACCCTCCAAGCCTGTCACAAATCCAAACGCAAACCGGCTAAAGTGGTGGAAGAGGAGGAGGAGGGCGAGTCCGATGACTTTACAGAGGCGGTTCGCGAAGATGCGGAAGATGAAGTCATGGAGGTGGACCCGCCTCCGACGCGGAGGGCCGCGTCGCGTCCCGCAGGGAAATCTGGCGCGAAAGGCAAGGGCAAAGCAAAGGCGGACGCGGCGCCGACCAAGAAGCAGCCCTCACGTGCAGAAGTCGAGGGTCGTCGATGATGGCGATGACGTTGGGGCATCTGCGGCGGCTCGTGCGATAAATGACGCGACAACTAACAACGGAATGGCTGCGCCGACAAGACGAGTGGCGGGCTCTACTGCTGCAACGAAGCAACTCGAGAGGTTGCGTCGTCAACTGGAGACAGTACGTGCTATATGCTCCGGAGGCTGCTGTTGTGTAACATACCCGCACAGGCTCAGGTAACATAAAAGCACTGTCCTCACAACTCGAAGAATCGACCGAGTCCGCATACTGAATCAGAGAAGCTTCAACTGAGCCAAGTGAAAAATACGAAGAAATTATCCGCAGTAAAGACTCGTTATGGCCCCGCACCCTGGCACTAATTGGCGCTGGTAGCGAAGGATCTGCTCATCAAACAGCATCAGGAAATGCTTTCTCGCAAAGAACCGTTATCGCGAGATGGCAAGACCTCCGTCCTCCACATGGTCACGCGGAAGATGCAGACGCAGAGAAGCGCTCTGCTGATGAACAAGTCGCGTACTGGAAAAGCCAGTGCGACGAGAGAGGGCGACTACTTGAGGAAAAGGAGCGGAAAATTGCCGAGCTCGAGCAAATCAGTAGGCCTAATAACATCTCTCACCTTTGGCTTCATTTATGCCCGCACAGAGAGCGATCTACAGTACGAGATCAAGACTGAACGAGAAAATTCGCAAAAGGCTGTCCGCAATCCCCCGTCGTCCGCATTGCGCGGCCGTGGCGGTGGGCCCAACGGTGTGCTCGGGTCAGACGATCCCAAGCACTCAGAGCTCGTGCGGTTCTACGAGGATGTCACCAATCTCCTCGTGACGGACATCAAGATGCAGGAGCCCAGGTATTTCAACCTGGATTGGTCTTTTACCTGCATATACACCTACGCGGACAAAACAGGATCAGAAACAAGCAGACGAAGTGAGTTTAGTGGATTCTCTCTCTGGAAAGGATGGAGATCCGTTTTCCATTTTCTAGGTCTTGGTTTCCTGCTTCGTTTCACCTATGATCCGTTCCCTGAGACCGCGGCGGTTGAGTCCGAAGAGGATCTCGACAAGGCCGCGCAATACACGCCTCTGAACCTCGACAAAGAGCCGCCCCCGTTCATCGCGGCGCTGCAGTTCCTGAACACCGGCTTCACGTTCCCTCGCAAACAAGTCAGTCAATTTTCCAAAAATACACAGTCAGCGTCGTTGATCAGCGTCTAGTTACCGCTCTTCTACAATTCGCTCGTAACGAATATGAAAGCAGCCTGCGAGCCTGAATCTGACCAATCGGAGGCAGAATCAGATCCTGAGCAGGAAAACGACAGTACGCAGGACGTGCAGCTTGTTGAATGATTCTCGGTTTTCGCATTGCATCTTGGTTGTGATTTTGATTGGGTTTTCGGTTGCATAATTTACTGTATCCATGGATTTTCTTCAAGGCATGTACCCATTCCGCATCCCACTCACACACATTGTCTGACATTCATCGCAGTGTATTGCAATTCATTTTATTTCCTGTATTTCCCTGCTCGAGGTCGGCAGTTATATAAGCAGAGCGGATCTAGATGGCTTGTAGCGGGGGAGATATGATACAACGAGCCCTTGGTCGCGGAACGACTCTAATCGCTCGCGATGAGCAGCCTCCTCGGCATTTGGGGCGTTGTGCAGGACCAGCTCTTCCAGCCTCGAGCAATCAAACCAGGGCCGCACACGAGGCGCGACGCCGCAAAGTCCACACTGCGGGATGGAACCTCGCGGCTTTGAGTTCTAGGCTGATCAAGTTTGGAAGTAGACTGGTCGTGGTCAGTGACTGCAGGAGAAGATCGACTATGGTACCCTTTTTTCCACGCGCGAAGAAGATGAGGTGTGTGAGAGAGGGCAGGAGCTGCAAGTTACTCTGCACGGCAGAGAAGGGCAGGGTGTCCCTGAAGGCTACGGCCAGAGTCCGCAGTGTGCACCCAGAACGCTCCAGAAAGGATGTAAAGCCCTACGGAGCAGTTGGACTTCCTGCACACCGACGATTTCGAGGTGGAGAGGGAGGGGTGGTGAGGGGATCCAGGACGTCTATGATGGGGTTGCGGCTGTAGCCGTCGCGGATAGCTAGGATGAGTGAGTGGAGATGCACAAGGGGTGGGAGTGGTTGGGGAGGGCCCGCAAGCATTTAGGGTAATGGGGATTCAGAATCAAGGTCGTGAGGTGCGGGCAGGGGCAGAGCGCCAGGAAGTGCAAAAACTTCATGGTTGGCCCAGCGCCCAGATGGAGGAAGGTGAGTTGGCTGGAAGGAAAGGGCATTTTCCGGGTAGGTAGGCGCCTAACGCGAGTCTACGCAGCCGTGGGGCATCCTCAAAGTAAGTGCTGTATGCACCATCTCTCTGGTCACCGCTCCGTGGATTCTTAGGTCGAGACTTTCGAGGCGTCCCAGGCGACCGCGCAAACGGGCAAATGTAGGGGCAAAGTCGGACCAGAATGGGAGTTTTGCGTGTAACCAGCGGTCTGAATGCTGGGCCAGCGCCGCAACGAATCCAATGCGGCAGGGGGGTTTTGCTTGCCGAAATTTGCATCGAACGAGAGCGGACATTGGGCGGAACGTTCGAGGTGCAGATGCAGCAAATCGTCATCGCCAATGTTGATTGAAATGAGGCCCAGAGAGTCGGCATAGAGAGAGCCAAAGCGCGCCACGCCGCGCAGACATGAGAGAGGCGTATAGGGATGCTGGCGTGAAGAGGATAGCGCTCGGAGCAGCAGTGGGAGAATATTCCCATTACTGTTTCGGTCGGCAGCGATTCCATGCTGTGTTCAGTGTCAGTTGGTCAGTTCATTCACTCTGTTTGTCTTCCAAATAACGCGGTGACACGATGTGATGTGACCGAATTGTGACGGAGGACGCGTCGACCTTCTTACCACCATGCTACACCAATTTGCTGACCGTTTCTCCACGACCGGCGCTCAGAGCGAGATTCGCAGAGCCCAGGCTTTGGCTGCCGACGACGAGGATTCTCCGACTCTGCCTGGGGCTCCGAGGCTGGCTTTGGAAGCCTGGCCAAAGGCGTTCCCTCTTTCGCTGTTCCGGACGTACCAGACGTGAGCAAAGATGCCAATGCTGGCCTTCAATGCTCAATATCTCTTCTCGTGTAGCCATCTTCGTTCTTGAGGATGCACACAGACGATCACGCCGCCGACCCCAGCTGCAGAATCAAAATCAAGCACGGAACCACGACCCTGGCTTTTCGATTCAAAGGTGGTGTTATCGTTGCTGTCGACTCCAGGGCTACCAGGAAGCTATGTTGGTGTGTCACCGCACTGCACCGTATCTCTGCAGGCATGAACAAATTCTAGCGTCTGGGACTGTGAAAAAGGTCATCGAAATCAACCCTTATTTGCTCGGAACCATGGCTGGCGGTGCTGGTACGTCAATCTCTACTCAGTGTCCTTCATTTTACCAACCGCTTCCCGCAGCTGACTGCCAGTATTGGGAGACTTACCTGGGCATGCATTGCCGACTCCATGAGTTGCGCAACCGCGAGCGTATCTCTGTCTCTGCGGCCAGCAAATATCTCAGCAATCTCGTCTACAGCTACAAGGGTATGGGCCTGAGTATGGTAGGTCACCAATCTTTCGTTGGCCACCTAAATATTCAATTTCGTGTCACAGGGAACCATGATCTGCGGCTGGGATAAGACTGTGCGCAATTTTATTTTCACGCACTCATGCGACTTACGCGACTTTCTTTAGGGCCCCGCTGTTTTCTACGTCGATTCAGACGGAACTCGTCTCAAGGGCAATCTCTTCTCAGTTGGTTCAGGAAGCACCCACGCCTATGGTGTCCTCGACCAGGGGTACCACTGGGACCTCACCGACGCAGAAGCCCAGGAGCTCGGCAGGAGGAGCATATATGCCGCCGGTCACCGTGACGCCTTCTCCGGTAACACTTGCAACTTGTACCACATCAAGGAAGATGGGTGGCACTTTATCGGTATATATTCATTTCGTCTTTCCGTATCCTCCATATCCCTCTTCCTACCTCTCCAGCAAAATCTGATCGTCGTGTCTTTGTTTTCAGGCAACTACGACATATCGAAGATGCACTACGACGGGCCTGGGGACGTGCCCGGCGCACCGGAAACGGGATATGGATACGACATCCGCGTTGAGGGGCGCAGCTCGGCGAACCCCCCGCCAGCAGCGGCCGCGGCCGCAGCTGCTTAGGCGTAAAGTACTGAAACGAATATTAAATCTTGTTCTTGTCGGATGCACAAGGTTTTCGGTGTGCGGGCCCCTCCGAGATTCCAGGATGGAAAGTACATATGGTAACTTGATCAGCCCGATGCTGAGCTTGAGGTCGAGTTAACCTTGGCCGTGCCTGAGTACTGAGTGTCTGTGTTCGATATACTCACAGTGTTGCGCATTTTTGCTGCCTCTGTCTACTATCTAGCCGGCGACAAATGGCATTGCCGGTCGAATCTTATCTTATCTGTGAATAATACCACTTCCCAACCTGCGCAAGACCACCACCTGTTCACAGCAGACCATTCCACACGCTATTCTTTGACGCTAGAATCAACGCCAACTAATTACCACGAGGGATACTGTTGTATTACGACCAAAGGTTCACGGGTGTCACCGAAAATCAGCAAGCCACCATCACCAGTACCAAAATTGTTCAGTTCTGACAGTTCATGGGTGGCTGTCACCCATCACCTGAGCCTTTGGTCGTAATACTAACTACCTTCGGACTCGAAGACCGTGTTCGAAGTTTCGAAAGGAACTTGCAGAACTTGCGAAGCCTTCCAAGTCATTCGGAGAAGGCGAAATATACCCTCGCTTTTACGGAGCTACCCATTGGCAGTGCAAACGTTAACTCGCGTCCACGGTCCGCACGCCGAGGATGAGCACGCGCCCCACTTCAACTGGGCTACAAATACGCATCGCATATAAGTAGGCACCCACACTTTCCTTCTCCATCCATGCTGTCTGCTCTGATTCTGAATCTGGGAGCGGTGGTGGGCGCAATAGCTTCGCCCTCGCCTTCGCAGCAACTTTACCTCGACGGCGAACGTCTTCCGCCAGGCTTCACTTTCGGCTGTGCTACGTCAGCATACCAGGCATGGGGACTCGCTGTGTCGTTTCTCAACTAACACGGGTTGGACTATTTAGATCGAAGGTCAGTCTGGGTCCTCTGCCTTTGTACAGCTATTCCTGAGCTCAACTCAGGCGCGTGGAACG
>JARKIC010002204.1:0-72174 GCA_029378375.1 Mycena olivaceomarginata | reverse complement strand
CTCTGCGGCATTCTGCAATAAACCACTCTCCACCTCTGCCAATTGTCTTTCTGAAAATCTTGGGGTGACTCTTAACTGGATCTTGTCAAATGGAATTCAGGCTCCTCATTCGCTTACTTCCAGTCTTCTAACTCTTCCTTCTGGCGACACTGTTTGCTTTATGCAAATTGATCTTTTGGTCTGCTCAGAGCTCCCGTACGACTGCATTCTTGGCTGAGATTGATTATTCTTTTGCCACCAGACCCTTCCACACGAATCTCTTACTCTTTCTTCTGGTGTTGTTGACCCTGGAAACCCATGAGTACTTGTTTCGATTTGATGATGCACAACTTCCGGCATGCTTCATAGCACTTTCCCCCATGCTCTCAACCTCTCCATTGTGGACATTGATACCCCGGTCAGCTGGGTGATGCAATCTGAGAGTAAGTTGTTATTGAAATCTAGACTTAAATTTATTCTACAGCTCTATTTTAATAGCTCTAGTGTGATCAAGTGTATGCGGTACTCGTTTGTAGCTTTAATCATATACTGATGATCACTAGGTACTGAGTACTTGGGCTTTGCCCAGTTTTGGTGTCAGGCAATTCGATAAACTTATCTCGGAATGATTTGTACATTTGACACTAATGTGGCCCAATTCGAACTGGTCAATGCGTGAGCAGTGACCGAGCAAGCTCTGAGCCGCCCTTGAATTCTTTATACAAGTGTGGAGAATATATCGAAAATATGTCTCGTACAGTAACTGTGGGCTGCCTAAGTAATTGTTTGCACAGAAGTTCGAACTTCGAAGTGAGCTATATTAATAAATTGGTAGTGGGCTCTGCCGCTCGTCGGCTTTACCCGCTTTATTGTTCACACGCCTTCCGCTGATCCGTGGCTTCAGAAACAGATCACACTAGACCCGCAGTTAAACAGCACTTTAAGGCTGTAGAAAATTTCTCGAAGTGTTAAAAGCCAACCCGGCTCTGAGTGACGAATACATGCCGTGTGGCCCTGGCTTGCAGTAACTATTTCTAATTTGTCTTACTGAGCACCGCCGACGTGTCTCGTGGTTGTTTCAAAGGCTTTGAGCTGTTGACAGGCCTATGTGGGGTTCCGATACATCATATTTGCTCTCGCGAGAGTAACACCATGATATATCAGAAGCTCTCACGAGAGACGCACCTGACGCCGTCATCTGTAGCGATGAAGCGCTCGGGTAATTACTTCCGGCCACTGCCCGCTCATTGCTGCATCCGGAAAACCGTAGCCG
This sequence comes from Mycena olivaceomarginata, assembly GCA_029378375.1. Lineage (NCBI taxonomy): Eukaryota > Fungi > Basidiomycota > Agaricomycetes > Agaricales > Mycenaceae > Mycena > Mycena olivaceomarginata. The sequence goes on along the minus strand of JARKIC010002204.1, from coordinate 70,922 downwards.
AGCCATAGTTCGGCCATAGTGTCCATAGCACTCATAGTAGGGGTGCTCAATTCTTAATTCGACCTGGGTCGGATTTTAATTATAAATTATAAATTGTGTGAACTCGGCTAAGTTTGTCGGCTGTCTGGCGCTGCAAAAAGCAGAACACCAACTCCTTCAGAACAGTGTTGCAGTCACATTGGGAGGCAAATTTAACCGAATACAGCCAGTATACCCGTTGCGAGAGACCAGAAGGGTCATTCGATTTGTGTGAACGGCCTAGCCGAGTTCCCACGATTTGTAATCATTTCACTTCGCTTCACTCTCTTTATAAAATTAAGCCCTGTCTGTCTGAAGCCTTTATCCCCTTTTAACTACGGGTGTCGATCCGAAGCCATTAGCCTCCGCTTTCGCACATCTGCTTCAAATCTTTGGAAGCGTGGGTGTGCCCGGGAATAGCCGGAAATGAGCGCCAATATTTCTCCGATCATTTCGATCCACTCTCCTGGATTGACTTCCGCCCTTTTCGCCTGCCCAAGCGGCGGGAATCAATCTCTTTCGCGGAAGCGCCGTTAATCAATCTCTTTCGCGGAAGCACCGTTAAATGAATGCCAATATTTCCCCGATCATTTTCCATCCAAATTCCTAGTTCTAGCCATCAGTCTAATTAGCTTCTATCCCAGATCTGCAGCTTCCGTGTCCCGGTGCTATTTACGCCTCACAGCGACCTCAGCCAGCGAACAAGTACTGAATCCCTGCTACACTAGGTTACACTAGGTTACTAGGGGGCCATAGGGTCGTAGGGTGACCCTAGATTAGGGTTATGTTCACTGAGCCCAGAGGTCAGGCAGGGGAAGCTTAGTGTAGCTTCCCCTGCCTGACCCTACCAGATGAATGAGTCTGTATAAATGAGTGCTGCCTGCTGATGGCTGTCCCGGACGGCCATCACTAGAAGGGCAACATGTAGCTGTATAGATTATTCCCACATACCGCTTTTATCTTCTGTAGACTCACCAATGGCTGCAACTGTATTGTCGGGCACATTTAGCATATTTGCACAACGAACGCTCAAACGAGCTCACACAGCCAGAGACCTGCAACACAAACCTAGAGTGGGATATCACTAGGCCCTAATCATTCGTGAATCGAATTTTACAAGACTGAACTGAACAGCTCACGATGGGCCCGGTTAACAACCAGTTTTTCCTACTTGCTGGCAGGAACATATTTCGTCAGAATTAACCGAGAATTTCGTAGAAGTGGGTGCAGGCCCGTACAGCGGCAGATCTTCTCTGCGTAGAACCTTCCGTTTCAAGCAAATCAAAAACTTGAATCAAACGGCAAGCACAGATGAACTGAACGCACAGGTGGACCACACAATTTTGCTTAGCCTCCTAAGGACACAGGCTCCGTCACCTTGTACCGTTACGCGGAACTCCGCAAATGAGGGACGTACAGTCACCAGGATTGTGAGCTTTGCCCGGTATTAGCACTTGGGATATCCGAGAAGGCGTTGTGCGGAGACGTACGGCAACAGACCTGAGACGAGTGATAATGATGAGTGGGGGATTGACGGATAGATGGATGGGGTGGATGGACACACCACGGGATAACGTTGCGGTTCCGGCACTGGTGTTGCCGAAATGGACGACGAAGTAGTGGAAGAGGGCGAGGATGAAGGCGGATTGCGCCGCATCCAGCCTGGAGATGGTCCCATTGGAATGTGGGTGGGTGCCACAGAACAAACGTAGACGTAGACGCACCATACGGTGGCAACCATGGCGGTCTTGAGGCTCAATTCGTCGGGATAGAGTTTGAAGAATATTATGCAATGCACTGGGACGATCCCGCTGAGCCTGTGTCCCGGGCAAAAATTGAGACGGCGTATAAATTATAATGAGGGTGAGAGACGGAACGGACGTACATGAGAGCCACTGCAGCCCCCCACAGAATCGTCCCGTAAAAAAGTGCAACACTACCCATCGTTCACCCAGCGAGGGGCCTAAGCAGCGCAGCAAGAGTAGGCGGATTAAAAGAAGGAGAAACACCGTAACGACTAGGTGCTTCTCCCTTTAAGCCAAGCCAGGGCTCATCTATTCTTGCCGTCGGGCCAGGCGCAGCCACAGCTGCCGGCAGTTAATTCTTTCCCGGATACAATGGACAGGCTCACCGATAGCCAAAATAGGTTTACGGAGGAAGGGGAACAATTTGAACAAGTGCCAGGGGGTCTCACAAAGATCACCACAGACACGGAGGATATGCCCAGTACACACACAAAACTCCTGTCCTCCCCCATATACACCGTTTTCGTCGAGTCGTCGCAAATGCAAAGCAGAAAAAAGGCGGACGACATTGTAGGGACGTCATCCTCTCCTCCCCAAAACGGAATTTGGAGCGGCGGGGCAGGGCACGAAAAAATTGAGAGAAAGGGCGATAAAGAAGCACAAGGTAGGAGGCAGACGGGAATACGAGCGGGGGGGGACCCCCCGGCGCAAAATGGGGTAAGGAAAGAAGGGGAGACAAGAATAGAATCGAGGATGAAAGAAAGAGGTGCACATGCAAGACGTCTCGTGGTCAGCCTACGGGACGCACGCAAGGCAGTGGAGGAGGATGCAGGACTTCTGCACACGTACCACCGTCTGCACATCAACACGTCATGCGCCCAGGACCCGCGCCGCTGCGGGATGCACGCCACGCCACGCTTCGACATCGCGTGGACGTATTCGCGGTACTACGCGATGTGCGTGAGTGGAAGACGAGTGGGGGAGAGGGGGCGGGGAAATATACCGATGGGATGAGAAATGCACGCGAGTGGGCGGACGGGCGAATGTCTTGCGCTGGAAGTCTTGGAGTTGGGATGCTGGGGGGGGGGGGGGGGGGTGGGGGGGGGGGTCGGCAGGGCAGGGACGGATTGATAGTGGAAGAGCGGGAGCAGGCGAAGGAGGACGGGGTCTGACGGAGAACTGGCAGACCGATATCGAGATGGAGAGGAGGGGCAAGGAGGATTCAGCGATAGCCCGCTCTTGATGGACAAATCTCGAAACTAGGCCTGTTAGGAACGTGGGGGATGTCCCAGAAACCTGGCGCTCGATAGCACACGCCAGTACACCGAACAAACGCGACACAAGATGGAAATAAGAAGTATAAGTCTCGGAAACCCCCGGATTGAATGGCTTGCCCAACACTGGGTTTAATTTCGCGCGTTAGGAAGACTGAAGCGGTTGGATTCGGGTCGTCTGAAAGTGCTGCCGTGTTGAAAGGATCAGTTTTTGCTGTAGTTGAGGATAAGTTGAAAGTACATCGTGTACGTAGACAATGAGAAACAGGGGCAACGAATTTCACCGTAGACTAATCCTCGAGCTGATAGAGTACGTCGGTCAGAGGGTCATCCTCAGCAACTAGTGTTATGATCTGTGTAAGTAACGAAACTCGCACTGAGAATAACACGAACCCAATGATAAACAAGTTCAACGATCTGGTGAATGCTGTGCTCCCAGACAGAGTCTCTGCCCTCTGGATCGAGTCTGGGTTCCAGAATTTTAGTACCACTCCCTTCATAACAGACTCTTCTTCCACGCTCATCTTTGGTGAATACCGAAAAAACCCACTCGCGGCCATCAGTCCAAACAAAATCTGACGGCCGTGGTCCTGAAAAAGATGTTTAGCGTAGGTGGAGTAGAAAGAGAGGGAAGGTACCCGGTAACCTCGCACAAAGCAGCCGCTTGAGAAATTGCGTCGGGCATGAAATCATATAGTGGTTTATCTTGAAGGTGTTTCCCCTCGATGAGGAGGGTCTGGGACTTCGCCATACGTCCAACATCCTCGACGTCGGCATTCAGAACTCGGTCTGAAGGACCCAAAATGTTAGAAAGCGGTACGCGCAGAGGAATCGTTAAAAAGACCGCACCCTTCGGTTGATCTTCGTTGTCATATGTGCACACCCCAAAATTGACGGTCCGGTAAACCACATTTCAAAGGATGTGGTGGAATTCTTCAACAAAATCCCGTCTCCGGATGCGATCCTCATTTCAGGCAGGATGGCGACCGGAAGTTTAGCATCGCCGTCGGTGCATATTTCAGCGACAGCGAGCAAGACGGCGTCCAGAATCATCCGCGCACCAGGCTCATACTTTTAAAAGTGCATCAGTTGGAACTCGCCACGACAAGCTGAAATGTCTCGTCTTCTTACACGCATGCTAACGTGGCGGTATATCCGTGCAATACGGGTGTAAAGTTGCTGAATCTTCTCGTCAGGCGCCGCCTGTTTATCTGTTAGAAGTTTGAGGAGCTGGGTGGCGTCAAATTGAAGGAATTTCCGCTGAATCCCAACGTTCATCAAATCGGTCTTTGTCACGGAGGAAAACCCGAGTTTCTTCTCGTTACGTCAAAATGCAGTAATATTCTAACGACCAGACAAATCGCACCGGCTTCTTCGCTGTGCCAACGATTGCCTGGAGGGCATCGACCTGGGTCATAATGGCCGTGATCTCGCTAGTAGTCTCTACGACGCCATCCAGTTCCTCTTGCAGGGCAACGAGACACTTTCGGGCTTGTTTCATAAGAGTAAGATCCACGGGGGAGTCTTGAAGGCTGTGTTTGCGTTTGTGGCCCTGGGTCGACATGAGTGTTTGGAGTGAGGTGTGGCCGTCTGTGATGTGCACCAACAGATCTGATCTGATGGCCGATCGGCCAGCAAGTGCACATGTGCCAACTTTTCAGGGTGGTTTAAAATTTGCGTCGGCGTCGCACATATTGCGACACATTGTAGCAGCACAGCTGTGAATCCAAATCAACGAGACAGGATGGTATGTTCAGCACATCTGTCTTCTAGACTTCAAGAATAAATAGACTAAGTATCTGCGATGGACGAAACTTGAAGCAGCAAGCTGAAAAACTTTGAAACATGGCAAAGGTCGAGGGAATGCGTATACTTTTACATTGTGCCAGTGCCCGGAGATCGCGCGCAAGCGGAAAACCCAGTGTGTTATTTGAGAAGAGGCAGGCCGAACACCAGAATCATTGTACAGAATTCAAGTAAGCCGCAGATTGAGCTCGTGTGCGACCTGCAAAGTGCACCTCGGAGTCTCCATCCGCGTACCCGATGGCCACTGTTTTTCGTGCGCCCATTTCAGCCAGGCTCTTTGTCTCAATCAAAAAACAGTACATCTCATAACGAACGGCGAGTCTCATGACTCGCACGTCCCACAGCTTGTACTGCTCAACGACATCGTCCAGGCGCATTAGTGTTCCGACGTTCAGAGTGAACCGCAATTTGGGAACCACTGTCGCCCTGGGGGAGTACCGGATGAAATACAAATGGAACGGCCAGAAGCCTTAGGCTACTTACGACACGGCAATATATTTCGTGACCAGGGAAAAATCGAAGTGCAGGACATTGGACAATGGAGAGGAAGATTGGAGGACAGATGCGTGGCGAAGCAGGGCAAAAAAAACTTAGTGGCTGCAATACGGTATCGACATTGATATACCTACATACATGCCCAGTAGTTCGCGTTGTCAGCCAGAATGCTCACGACAGCCAATCCGCACGGAATGTGCCGCATTTGGGAAAATTATCATGAGAATTCAATCGTTCATATCACATGGAGTGTGGGGGAACATCGCCGACGAGTAGGCAAGCAAATTAAAACAGCAGAGGAAAGATAAACGAAATAACAACGCACCATATAGGTTGAGAGGCAAGCTGCCAGAGCAAAGATAGACGAAATAACAATGCAACGCGTAGGGTTTACAGTCAAGCTGGGGTTTCGCGGGTTTCAAAAGCCAACTCCCAGTGCGCAGGATTGAGGATTGCAAGAGAGGACGCATAATTGGAGTGGGTCGATCTCTGTCCAGCAAGGATTTGTCCCGTCCGCTTTGCTCTCCATAGTGAGGGTAGGTAGTAGCAGTACGCACGAAGAGAAAGGGTGATTTGTGTGGGCGACGCTACAATTAAGTAACGACGAGTGGTGAGTGGATTGAAAAGAAGAGCGAGTAAGAAAGAGACTCACTAGCGTTAGATAAAATTGTTTGGAAATCACTCACTTCCACAATCGGGAGTGCGGAATACAAATTCACGGTGGTTGCAAAAGTAACTTATGAAAATTAACTTGGCCTGCAAAAACTAACTTACCTTAACTTATGGCTGGCAAGTTAGTTTTGCAAGGTCCGCACAAGTTAGAATAAGTTACCATAAGTTTGCCAACGTTAGACCAAGTTCACGGCATGTTAGTATGTACACGCACCGTGGAACCATCTGATGCCGTCCACGTCGTTCCAATTTGAGTTTGACAAGCCTTTGGGACCAATCGGAGTCAATTTCCGGTCTGCAACATTGATACCTGGCAAGTAAGTTACCGCATTCCGACCTGTTTGAGAAACGGTTCAGCCTGATGTGTTGGTGCCTCAGACATAACTTACGTTCGGTGTACGAACATCTGACGGCAGCAGATCACAAGCTTCGAAATTCTCACAGTGACTTGCTCTTCTCCTCCTGGGTCGATTGTTCAATGGCCGTTGGCTTCATTGTGTCGTACCAATAGCAAGATCAATGCACCTCTGTTTCGACCGACACTGATGGAATGCCCTGGGCCTTGCTGTGGATTTCAAGTAAGCACTGACATATCTGAAGTGACACAAACCAAGCGAACTTTCTATCAATTGCTGGCCTTGAGAGCATGCCGTGTGAGTTCTGCAAGATTCGGACTTTCATACGCAAGGCTGCAGGTGCATGGATTTCCCCGGGTTTTTGCCTGGCAACGGCATTACAAGTCCGACAAGCAGGACTACGACTGGTCCTTTGACTGGCTCATCTGCCGGTTTCAACGGCGTTGAACTTCCCCCCATCGCTTTTCTGCCGCAGGACTCTCCAACCAATCAATCTAGCCCGCTTGCAGATCCTCCGCCCTCGGATGTTGAACCAGACCTGGGATCCGACAACAAGGCACCTGGGGGTTGAAAGAGAGAGAGGGAGGAGGACTCTGGGGGAGAGACAGAACCCGCCCCTGGTCGGTTGAAGGATGTGACTCCTGCCCTCGCCTTGCGCCGGAGCAATCGCCGGCAGGTACCCGAGTTGAATCATAGTGATGGTATCAGTGTATTTTACAGATGCGGCATGGTGCCGTCTTACGGGGGAAAACTTAGAGCTGAGAGATGTGTGGAGAGTGTGTGGAGAGTGCGTGGAGAGTGTGCAACGGTAAAAGGAAGCCCTGAGACAATGTGCCTCCTACTAATTAGGTACACATCTCCCTAGCGATCACTTACTTGTATACCTCGGTCGATCCCTCAGTCGTTCTGTTCCAGGCTGAGGTATGTGCCATTTCCTTACTCTGTGACTCTTTACTAAGTTTACTCACATCTCTATTAGCTCCTATTCACTGTGTTAATCAGGTAGCTACTAATACTTACAGTTGTTTTGTTCCCGACTCATCAGGAAAAAAGGTCAAGCATACATAGCGCCTGGTAGCCCAAATACCTGGAGTAAGCCAGACTGAGCTTGCTACCGTATGTTTATCAGTTGATTAGGTGACCAGGGAAGGCGGTCCAGTATTCCTTACAAAGGAGGGTGGCGCGCGATGAATCATTTGCAATTGGTGACTACGGCGCCCAGCAAAGTGAAGCCAAGTTGATCTCGAGGACGTGAACGAAAGTGTAACCAGCTGTGGCCCAGCTGGCTGAGGACAGTCAGCTTACATTGTATTCACTGAAGTAAATACTGTACAAGTATCCACTGAATGTGAAGCATCAGCTTCAGAGAACCTCACACTTAAATGTGTATTATATCAGTTTGATGCTGACACTGCGCAAACACACTGCAGTGGATGTCTGAACCTGAGCCTAGGTAGCAGGTAGAGCACTCAGCACAAAGCATTCAGATTCCTCTGGCATGATGTACTGAATAGTTGGGCATGAGCCCGAGGGTCTGACTCAGCTTTGACTTGGCAACTCGGTGCACAAACCAGCCATAACGATGACGGTCATTGAATATAGGCAAGATGGGGATGATACTGATTTTTTCAAAGCAAATTTCCGAAGTTCCTATGGGAACCTCATCTCATTGGCAAAGACGAGACAAATTTACATGCTTGGGGTATAGATTACAGTCGGCGGGATGGTCGAGGTTCAATTTGACTTTTGACATTTCGATCCGATGATTCCGTAACTGGTCTCGGCAATTTAACTCATGTAAATTGGTTGGTTACACTCTTGTACTGCTCGTCAATCGTCAAAATGTCAACTGGACCACACTAGTTTGGGTGGTCGTCGGCCGACGGCAACCGAATCGGTAATGCTGTCAAATGCAAAACTCCTGTTGGAGTCGCATCAATCTTGGCAATGGTGTGTTCAAAGTTCTGGTTTGAACCTGAATTGGATCTGGTTGAAATTCAAGAAGCTGGATGATTATGGCAACGAAAAATCATTGAGTGAATTCGGCGGCAGAAAACGAGAACCACAGTAAATTCAAACGCGCACCATCCAGTCGGCAATAACAGCATGATGTATCTGACTACTGTAGTATTACGACCACTAGTTCACAGGGTGTCACCCGTTGATAAGCCAGTAATTGGGCCATGGTTAGATACACATAATTTTGCGTGTTTCTGATCGTGCTCATTGCTGAAACTGTTGTTTCTATGCAACAGTACTGGTTCCTTGTAGCTGTTGGGCGAACCACAGAGAAACGGGTGGACGTTCTAAGGAATTAGAACGTCCATTGGCTAGTCTCGCCCTGAAAACTGTAAGGGAAACGTGCAGCCAGATAATAAGTCAAGGGACTTCTTTTGACTTGTTTCCAACATTCACTCAAACAACGGAAACGGGTCAAATTAACGGGAGTTGGCAATGTGTTGTGTTGTGTTGAGATGCTAGGAGGGACGCGTTTGGTCATGAGTGTTTCGGTTGCCAGAGTTACCGGTTTCCATCGAATGCGGTGAAACGGTGCACTTCTTATATGACTAGGAATAGCTAATTGATAGGTATTGCGAACAAACACCCAAAACAACCAACCACAACCAATCTACCTCCAAAGATCTAAGTGCTTCTCTTTGTGAGTTCGGGTCCGGGCCGTAGTATGCGACCAGCAGGTTTGAACAAACACAAGTTTGATTTATAGGCTTCCAACAACACACTCTACAACGTACTAGCAATATGCAACCGCCAACAACAACACTGCTAGGAACCTAGGGATGGTCCGGGGGTGTGTTTATATGGGGTGGATACAAGATGGCTGGACCGCTAGGTCAAGAACACCAGGGCAGAGTATGTAGGTTTGTGAAAATCCTCGCTAAGGGCAGCCCCAAAGACTACTGAGGCTAACAACAAATGGACTTCAATCCTCAAACGGCAAGACTCTCCTTGACAGCCGACCTATTCCTTAACCAAGAACAGGAACCTTTCCGCTTTTATCGGCACTAGTTCACTACAAGCGTCCAGCTAGCGACCCAACACACTACGACAGAGCTTCCGTCTATATCGGGGTGAAGGCGAAGTAACTGACAAGTTATAGCCAAACTAGAGGTGGGGGCACCTAGTCCGTCTTCTTCTTTATAGGGTTCGAGTCAACACACAATCCACCTAGCAAGTGATCCAACACACTACGGCAGAGCTTCCGTCTTGTCGGGGTGAAGGCAAAGTCACTAGCGCAAACTGCAGCTGGGTCTCAAAGAGAACACCCTAGTTCGTCTTTATCTTAGCGGGGCTCAAGTCAACACACAATCACCTAGCAAGCGATCCAACACACTACAACAGAGCTTCCGTCTTGTTGGGGTGAAGGCAAAGTCACTAGCGCAACTGAAGCTGGGTCTCAAAGAGAACACCCTTATTTTATATGTGGAGGTCTGCTAGAACCAACAAAGGTCTGCTAGAACCAACAACACGAAATCCTCAACTTAATCACTCCATGTTCCAGAGCCAACAGTTATCAATTCCAATAAAGACTACTATCAGTGAAGCACATTACAAACTTCACTAGCAACCTGAGACTACCTCCACTAGTGTCGCACAAAACTGGGGTGTAATCTCTATTAGAGACCACCTGCACCAGCTTCATACTCGACTAGGGAGTGCTAATCTCAGGTGCTAGTCGCTCCTGTGCTCCCTTTATACTACTAGGTTCCAAATACATGTGAAAAGCGAGCTGAATAATACAATAATAAGCAATATGAGGCGATTCAAGATGAACAGCCAATGAGATGACTGCCATTTCATTTTAGAGCCATCCTGTGACATGCTAGGTCAGCCTCACTGACGAGCTAGCAGCCTATTCGTGGGTATATTGCAGATCCTGGGCACATCATCTACAGCCAAGGATCGCACCTAGTCACCTGGGTTTACAGCTAGTGTTCTAGGTCATCTTTCTGTGTCAGAATGCCGATCCATCGCATCTAGACAACCCAGCATTACAGCTGGTGTTCTGGGTCATCTCTCTGTGTCAGAGTGGCGATCCATCGCATTCTAGACAACCTGGGGTTGCGACCAACATCATAGGTCATCCCTGTTTGTCAGAGCGTCGATCCATCGCATCTAGACAACCTGGGGTTGCAACCAACATCATAGGTCATCCCTGTTTGTCAGAGCGTCGATCCATCGCATCTAGACAACCTGGGGTTGCAACCAACATCATAGGTCATCCCTGTTTGTCAGAGCATCGATCCATCGCATCTAGACAACCTGGGGTTGCAACCAACACCATAGGTCAGCTCTATGTGTCAGAGCGTCGATCTATCTGCCTGTTGGATGACCCAGTGTTACCACTGGTTGCCTAGGTCAGCTCTATGTGTCAGAGCATCGATGATCGCCTGTAGCTCCGCACCAATAGCCTTCCTGCTATTCCACTCGAGCTAGCTGCCTGTATTAGACCCTAGCTATTGTTTCGCATCTCTCATGTGTCCATAGCATCGTATCTTTACGGTCCTAGCTGGTCCTAGCCGGATCTCTCCGCCTGGCACTGCCTTTGGCCTTTATCTAGAGATTAGATAGTACAGCCTAGACCTGTGCTGAGCGAACTAGCTCAAAGCACTGTCTCCTAGCTATACATTCATCGTTGATTCCAGTCCACTAGAATATCACTAGCTCCCTAGCACATCATCTCTCAACTACTAGAGTCTCCTAGGTCTCGTCTCAGTGAATGTTTAGGCTGTGGTTTAACCCCTGGTGGTTTGTACACTCGACTAGCAGCTAGCGCGTCACACTAGTGCAGTCTCGCGCTACAGTCAGCAGTTAGGGCTCGCTCTGACTCTCCTTTATATCACCTAACAAGTGGTCTGTGTACTCGCTAGTTTGCTAGTAACAACAGAAGTGCTAGCTGCTTCCTGTTGTATAAATACTGGTCATAGGAATCGCAAAATTAGCACTAGATGCGGTGCATTTATGTTACGCCGTTTCAGCGGATACACCGAAACAGGTGGTCGGCTATTCCGTGGATCCGGATCACAACTCTAAAGGTGCTCTAAGGTTCGTTCTCAAGAACCCTTTCTGGAAAACCCTAGAGAAACAGGTATCTATCGAGACCTACAAAGGAGTATTATCAAGTTCCGTGCTTGGAACCAAGGGGAGACTTGAGTTGAAGCAGAAACAGGTCGAACGAGATGCAGTGCCGATCTATCAGTGATCGACACACCCTCTGAATAATACAGGGGTGCTGCTGACGGGTTCCTGCCTCGTAATTGGCAAGGGAACATGGTGTGCTCACAGTTGGGAACCAATGGGAGGCGACGCTCGGAAGAACAACTGACGGAAACACGGTTAAAGAGACGGAATAAACGGACTTTTGACTCATTGGGATTGTGTTTTGGGCTTTGTAACAGTGTCTTGGCGGTTGTATAAGTATCCGAGGGTGTTTGTACGATGGACAGAGCATCTTCCCCCGAACTAGTAGGCTATACACTTGCACATTGGGTTGATCTGGGGTCCTCGGTGGACGCACTCTTATAGAGTAGCCCTATTAGTCGAAATCTTAATTGTTTCTGAATCATATATTATTCTGGAAACGCACTTGGGCTTTGCCTGGAAACTGTCTGAACTCTGAGAATCTGTTGGGTCTGGGACTCTGTTGAAAGAAACATTATTGTTGTTGTTTGCGGAGCGGGTTTCAGAAAGTACCGTCAAGGGAAAACTTTGGAAACGTGACTGCTGGCGTTGCTCAGAAAGTACCTCTTTAGGGAAAGCTCTGTGAACGTTCTTGGCCTATAAACTAGGGGCCTTACTTGAGTCTACGGGACTACTTTAAACTTGTTTCTCTGTTGCTTGGACACACACACACACACGCTGCGAAGCTATAAATCTACCTTGTTTACAAACAATGTTTCCACTGTGTCTAGAAACACGTTCTACGCAGTTTGCTCTATTATCTCTTTGAGATATGAAACCTCTCCCTACAACCTTTACAAGGTCCTGTAATAGGGGCTGTAACTCGCCGGGATCTTTGGAAACGTGCATATATTGCCGTTTGATTTGTTTGTTGGTTGTTGGAACAGTCTCTGGACTGTTTCTGTGCCGCTCTCGAGTCAAGTGGGGTTATTTGTGTGTTTCTTATATAGGTTCTGAGCACATCAATCACCGTCACCGCGAAAGTTCACTGGATGGAAAGTTCACAGCTCGGCAATCAGCCAACAATTCCCATAAAAGGTAATCTGGCGAATGCCAGAGCGAAATTTTGCTATTTTCTAGGCCTATTTGGGCCAGGAAAGCTCATTGTCACCGTCACCGACCTTGATTAGTTCAGTTCACAGGTCTCCATCACCTGTCACCTGAACTAGTGGTCGTAACACTACAGTACTGCTGAACCCAAACGAAAGAATTTGCCGAATCACATAACTTTCACTGTGAGCGATACTTTGTCTTTAAAGACGGTAACATATGTCAACTGGCATCGACCTGGTGGCTAACATATGACACCTCTGGAAAGATCATGCTCCCAAGCAAGACTTTGTAATTTCTCGGGCCAACCTCGGTGTTCAAATATTCTCACACGTTCGGGAGCTCATATAGGGAGCGACGTATCTCGCGGACTTTCCGTAAGCTTCTGCTGTGCACACCACAAAGTTAGTACAGGCTGGTAGGACAATATTATATAGCATAGGTAGTCTATAGGCAGTCTGCCCATTGCGCATATCCTTTCGGCAAATACCATAATACCAATGTCAAATGTTATATTGAACCTCGACCATCCTGCCTACCGTATATAGATACATTGTTAGCTGATGGTATTACACCGATCAGTGATTTTTTGCGAAAAATGATGTTCGAGAAATCTTCCAAAGCAAATTCCCGTAGATATCCCGAAGAGAACCTCACCTCATTGGCTAAGATGGGAGAGTGTTCACATGCATGGGATATAATTACATCTGGTCACTGATGTTATTGCACCGATTGGTGGCCCCCTACTCTGTTTACAGAGAAGGGTTCTGTCTGCACGAAACCTGATTCCTTGTGCCAACCCAATTACGCGAGGTTTCGCCGACATCAGTCACATGTGTAGATCATCTGATTCGTTGTCCTCCACTTCCCAGGCTGGCTACATTATATGTTGTGATTTCTACTCCACTCTGCTCCATCTCTGCTCCACAGCCTGCTTCACATAAGCAAGCATATCTTTCTGGGCAGGTCTTAGGATCAGACCATAAAAGGAAATCACAGCCAAGTCAAAATCGAAAATATCATCCAACGGCCGCAATCAAATTTCACGAGGAATTTGGAGAGTTGAAAGGAACCTCCATGAAAGATATTTAGTGGTTCTCTACCAGTTGGGATCCAGAACTCCTCTTTCTGGGCAGGTCTTAGGATCAGATTGTAAAAGAAAATCACAGCCAAGTCAAAATTGACATATCATCCAACGGCTGCGATGAAATTCCACGAGGAATTTGGAGAGTCGAGAGGAACAAACATTAATCATATTTTGGCATTTGCTACCGGTTGGGACCCAGAACCGATGTTTCTGAGAAACCATCAGTATTTGACCGCAAGAGGTGATGGAGCCGGATCAAAATCAAGCATATCATTCAACCGCCGCGATAAAATTCTATGAAGAAATCCAAGAGTCGAAAGGTACATCCAGGAATGATACTTAGTGATTCTCTACCGGTTGGGATCCAGAACTCATGTTTCTGTGCAGGCATTAGGATCGGACCATAAAAGGCAATCACAGCCAAGTCAAAATAGACATATCATCCAATGGCCGCGATGAAATTCCACAAGGAATTTGGAGAGCTGAAAGGAACCTCAATGAAAGATATTTAGTGGTTCTCTACCGGTTGGGATCCAGAACTTGTCTTTCTGGGCAGGCATTAGGATCGGACCGTAAAGGCAATCACAGCCACGTCAAAATCGACATATCATCCAACGGCCGCGATGAAATTCCACGAGGAATTTGGAGAGCTGAAAGGAACCTCAATGAAAGATATTTAGTGGTTCTCTACCGGTTGGGATCCAGAACTTGTCTTTCTGGGGAGGTCTTAGGATTGGACTGTAAAAGGCAATCACAGCCAAGTCAAAATAGACATATCATCCAACAGCTGTGATGAAATTCCATGAGGAATTTGGAGACCTGAAAGGAACCTCAATGAAAGATATTTAGTGGTTCTCTACCGGTTGGGATCCAGAACTTGTCTTTCTGGGGAGGTCTTAGGACCGGACCGTAAAAGGCAATCACAGCCACGTCAAAATCGACATATCATCCACTGGCCGCGATGAAATTCCACGAGGAATTTGGAGAGCTGAAAGGAACCTCCATGAAAGATATTTAGTGGTTCTTTACCAGTTGGGATCCAGAACTTGTCTTTCTAGGCAGGTCTTAGGATCGGACGATAAAAGAAAATCACAGCCAAGTCAAAATTGATATATCATCCAATGGCTGCAATGAAATTCCACGAGGAATTTGAAGAGTGGAGAGGAACAAACATTAATCATATTTCGGCATTCTTTCCCAGTTGGGACCCGGATCCCATGCTTTTGGGGAGGAATATGGATCAAGCCATAAAAGGCAATTGCATCTAAGTCAATATCGAGCATATCAAAATCAAGCATACTATCCAAACACTGCGATGAACTTCTATATGGAAACTGAAGAACTGAAAGGAACATACCTGGAAAGTATTTAGACATTGACTACCAGTTTTGGACCCACAACTCATACTTCTGCGGAGCTAAAATTCCATGACAGCTTTTAAATTGGTGATTCACAAGAAAAATGCATGAGTTGTATTTAACCATCCACTACCGGCTGGCTAGAACCCATGTTTCTGTAGAGGCCTCAGAATCGGGCCGTAAAAGCGGTTGTACTCCACTAACGACAAGACCTATGCACATAAATATTTTATTCATCATATAAATTTCGTATCTTTGCATAAAACTTTGCTACACCTAGTGTGAGTCTACATTGAGTTTCTGCACATCATTGCCAAGCTGATCATTCTCTATGCGTGGCCGAGTACTACGAGCAAACGGTGCAGGCAGCATTCGCTTTCCAAGCAGCTGACCACTACTACTGCCAGCTGCACTATCAGCTGCAGCTTCTTCATCGACACGACGAAGGCTCTGCTGATGTTGAGATTTTGATCAATATAATAGCTATAAACGCACTGAAGTAGCTTTGCTACTAATTTTCAGCACTCGGTGAGGATGACATTGCACCTTTTTGACACCTTTGGCAAAAGGTGCAACTCGGAAAGAGACAAGGATCTCCACAAGATTTCCGGGCTGAATCATTGAGCGTGGAATATGGTTATCGAATTGCCAAGTACTGGTAGAGTTCAGTAGCTATAGAATGCTCCACTGGAAATGAAGATGAACTCACTCAGAATCATTTTCAAGACCAACGAGATTCATGACTTCAATATTGTTGTCTGCTGTGTACACAAACCTCTCTCTCCCAACTCCACCACTGGCCCAAGCTTTCACATAACCTTGAACATCCAACTGAGTGGGAATATCCACAACCGAGAAAATGTTATGCTCAGCCGGAGTCATCACTCAAGTTGTGGCTGATGCCTCCGCAAAGCCCGCCAAGTGTAACTGACACCGGGGGCAGCCACCGACACATGTGAATACTGCATGCATTACACGCATGTGGTTCCCATATGGAAGAAAGGCCACAAAGCCGCCTTTACCGGACTAAGGGTGGCTTTGTTGCATGCTTTGTTCTCTGGTGCAGGGGAACAAAGCATGCAACAAAGCTCCCCCTTTGCTTGTTAAAGGCACCTTTGTGGGCTTTGTTCCGACTGTGAGGCACATGCATATAATGCACTTGGTGTTCACATGCCTCGCTGGTTGCCCCCAGTGTGAAGATGGCAGCGGCGTAATGTTTGGACCAGAACCAAGCATAAAGTCAGATACAAGGTTGACTGCATTGGCAGTGTCTCGAAAGACGGTGTCATTCAATCCAGTGATTGTTATACTTTGCATGGAACGATGTGGCCCAGCACGTGGACTGGGATGAAATGTGAGGGTTGTTAAGAAAGAGGATAAGTGCTATACCTGTGAATTTCACCAACGGTAAGGCAGACATCAGTGACGAAGCCACTTGTGTTAAACAAGGCTGCATGTCCCGGGTGATCTGTTGAGTTGCGAACGGTCAACCAAGTATAGCCATCTTTCATGTCAAGAGCGAAATTGGTGTTAATGATTGTTGCCAACGTCAAAGAATCCAGAAGGTGGGTATCTCCTGTATCCTTAACACGGGTGTGGCGAAATTTTGCAAGATACTTGGTCCCTAAGGAATGGTCACTTTGTGGAAGCATGTAATTAAGATGCGCACAGTCTTTTGTTGCCAAAATGGTGTCTCGGAACACCGTAGGTTTGATATGATTGAAAGGCATTGTGTGTGAATATATTTGTGTGACGGTTTCTATTTTTGCTCTTCCTTTTATATTGGAAGCAGATGTGATGTCAGGGCCTGATAATGCGATATCATAACGCAATTGCTGCTCCGAAAATCGACGATACATACATCACGGTGGAGTCGTCCTTCAATGACATGGATTATTGTCTCATCAATTACGTATTAATTGTGGATCCCATACCCAGAGTTGATCTCGTGATATCCTTCACACCACAATTGAATGTGGATAGAGCAGAAACACAATGAAATAGCTCCACATTGGTCATGTATGATATCATATCACCTTCTGTTATTTCTACTCTTGATATTCCCGCATCCCATCCAGAAATTTCCATAAATTTTTGTTATTATGGCACTGTAGACTCGTGCTGCTGCTGAGAAGCACAAGTTGATCCATCACCTCTGGTTCAAACCCTCTCTGATCACCCTTGACATTAGGATCGATTCTGACAATGATACTCCTCACTCGGACAGAAAGCATGTACACCTTTCTGACTCCCGTGAATCCTCCGCTACGGCAGACTCTAATCTCGACAATGTTAGTCAATTTGCATTGAAATAAAATGCAGGATCTTTACTGACCTATGCCAGGCTTCGAATAATGCTGCTCCATCTGTGCTTGGACAGCCTACCCCAGTGGATACTCTTTCGTGAAATGCATCTGATTATTATTTCCATCCAAGGCTCAATCCACTCAACTCCTTCGAGATTACTGCCGATCCTGCAGCCTTGCATGAACCTCTCATGTGAGCTGCATATGAGTGGATCACCAACTACGAAATAGTGATAGGTGTTGATTTCCAACTGGAAAATCTCGCCATAGCGAATCCAGCTGACTATGAGCTGCAGGGTAACATTGTATTCCGTAAGGGAGGCAATAAAGCAGCCAGATTTTTCATCATTGGCTGCGTCACTGACCAGTCCGCCTTGTGTTACCGACTCATCAATAAACATCACTCAGTCAACATCATTCCCTCTATTGTGGGTTGGGGTCGAGCTACAGGGGTGATTCAAGCGCTTTTGGGTGACGTCTCTGCATATATCTTTCGTGGTGGACTGTCCTTTTCCACCATGGGAGAAAATAGACCCAGTAAGTGAATCCGAATTACTTTGTCTTGTTTTAGCTCATTGTAGTCTACTCAGGTGGCCTTCCGACTTCAGCCTCCCCAAAGAAGCGGGTGTCAACTAGCAAAGGCATGTATCACTTTTTCAAAATCATTAAAGTTCTCATTTGTACCCACTGCCAGCAAATATCCCTGTCTCGCGAAAGAAAGATGACAGCATTCAGTGGGACACTTTTACAGCTCGTACACCTGATAAGCCAAATACACCTCATTATTTCTTACTGAAAACGCTGATGTTTATCATTCTTTATCAGTTCCTGTCTACGACGCACGTTCTGTGGACTTTGACATTAAGAATTTCCAATGTTTACCAAAATACAATGGAAAGTTGGATTCTGGAATGGTTGTCATGGTCATGTTTACCCTTGGATGCTATTCCATTGCAGAGGGTGAGAAGCTGTCGCTCAACGTGCAGGCTGCTGTGGCCATGCACAATGCAGTGCCCGAAGAGGACCGCCCTTCTGAGACCATCATTGATGCGAAATTTCCGCTTCCTGTCAATTAAAGCGGATGTGTAACAAATATGTACTTGAATTGAACTATGCACTTGAATTGAACTACAAACTTACGAGCGACTTAATTTAAGAGGAGAGTGCAGAGTAGGGGATCGGCGCTTGCCGCCACTACGGATGGTCTTCGTGTGAAAAGATGCGGACAATAGGATATAATGTGGAGTTACATCAAACTCCCTCCACTCTGGCCAACCCGCTTCACCACACCCACTGTATCTACTCTCATCCACTCTTCAGATATATGTCAAGTAGCCAGCGAGACAACCCCCGAAGGGCCCGAGCAGGTACGTATTCTTCTTATCCATTCGGATTTTGTGAATCACACAGCACAGGGCACACACCGGCATATGTCTCCGGCGCACCATCTGCGTTTCGTGGGAGAGGATCACATACCCCCGTAGACTTAACAACCACTGTGATTGCTACACGAGGAAGATCTCTTAGGGAGAGGTCAGCATCTTCTTTCCAGGCCCCCGACCCGCAGATTGCATTACCGTGAGTTATAAGTTACGCTCATATATATACATTTACATCCATTTCTGACGATCACATAGAGAAATCACAGTTGAATCTGATGTCAGCAGCCAGCCTGATTCTACGGAGTCAATGGCTCCTCATCCTCATCGTCCGTTTGAACCTCCAATCGCAGAGACACTCGATGATCCTCTACAAGAGCGGTTACACTCACAATGGCACATCCGATGTGTACTGCTTCTTGTGGCTTTTTTACACATCCGCTATCAAGTTTCCTATCGTGCTTGTGGGCTGATCTGGGTCTGTCTCAACATCATCTTTGTCCGACAGCCTAGGGGTTTGGAAATGCCATTGACCTTGAAAACTGTCTTCTCTCAGTTGGGCATGGAGGAGGACAGGTTTACTCAGCATCTGCTATGTTATCAGTGCCACTGCTATTTTGATCGAAATACCCCATTGGATGCCCTTTGTCCAGACTGTGAACTTGAGTTGTTCCATCCTGCTACACGGCAACTATTTCAGAGAGTCATCTCTACTGTCACCGGGAATCCCCCTCCTCCTTCGGTTCGAAAACCCAAACTGGTGGCCCCAGTTCAATTGTTGTCTGATGGACTGCGAGACTTTTTCTGTCGACCTGGCATGGTTCCAGCTGTCAACTTATGGAAGAGTCAGGAATCTACTCCCGGGGAGTCACGGACCATTCAGGATGGACTTGTTTGGAAAACAATCAAGGGCCACGACAAGCAGAGCTTTTTCTACGGTGAAAGCAGCAAGAGAGAGATTAGGATTGGTGCCACTTTTAGCCTTGACTGGTGAGTGTAATCAGTGTGATTTTTTTCTAGCTGACATTTCCTAGGTTCAACCGAAAAAGTAGCAGTTATGGCCCCTCCCATTCAGCAGGTGTTACATCATTTTGTATCCAAAATTGGTTGGAATCTGAACGGTGAGATCTCGCTACCCTTCATTCTTCGTAAACTGATGTGCATTTTGGAAGATTTTCTGCCGAGAATCTCATACTTAATGGAATGCCACCAGGTCCCACAGAGCCCACAGCTGAGCAGCTGCAACACCACCTCAAAATTATTGTTGATGACTTGATTCTTCTTTATGAGGAGGGTATACTCATTGAAACTGATGAGCACCCTGAGTGTACCCAATCCTCCCGATTCTGTTTGGCACTATTGATAAGAGGGGCTTTTAGGTATAATTGTGCGGGTTGCACTCATTGGAATCATTGCGGATCACCCAGCCATGTGTAAACTCTGTGGTTTTGCCGACAAGAACCATAATGTTTCGCCTTGCACAAAATGCCATGTTAGAAAAGAGGACCTCTCATCAAAGAAATCACTTCGTAATGGTACTTCTGCAGCATTCTCTTGCACCATTCATATACTGATTAGTCCCAGGGTACCCTCCACGAACCGGTGAACAGCATCGAGAAATATGTTATCAATATGCTGCCCTTCCGAACCCTGAGGCAAAAGCAGATTTTTTCAAGAAACACGGTGTTCGATGGACTGAGTTTGCCCGACTGATATACTTTGATATCGTGAAGTGGACTGTTGTAGACCCAATGCATAATCTGCTCCTTGGTAAGAATATTGATTACACAATCCACTCTGATAACTGACCGCGGAAACATCCAGGGGTTGCTAAGATACAGTGGTATACACAGTGGATCAAAACCAAAACCTTACGTGCTAATACCGAGGCTTGGGAACGGGAACTGAGTTTTATCCATAGATTTCTTCAAAGTGTCAGTACTTGTTGGTAATCTCTTCCACTCCAATGCTCATTCATTTGAAGTACGAGGCTCCTCTGTGGGCTGGGCACCTTCGGTTACGTGTGGGAGAACCTGCTGGAGGGTCTCTCACAGCTGATGAATACAAGTTTGCAGTCACTGGTCCTTGGGCAATCATTGTTCGTCAATTTTATTCTGCGAAACTGATACTGAAGCTATTTCAAGATTCCGATTGTTTGGGAGAGATTTCTCCATGAGTAGGATACAGATCATAAAGAAGCGATGAGACGGTGGAGATCCAAAGGAAAATCCCAAGGCGACCCGGAACCATCCCCCAGAATGGTTGAAGGAGAAGACACAAATTTCCTCCGCTTTGCTACGGCCTTGAAAATTATTGTTGGTCGATCATTTCGCCATGACAAACTCGACTATACAAAGAAATTGCTAGAAGACTATCTGCTCAACTTTCGAGCGGTATGTGCTCCAACACTGATTTCAGCGTGCACCTGACATATTGTGCCAGATTTATGGGGACTCACAAATACTGCCCAACCATCACTGGGCTGTTCATGTCCCAGATCAACTGATCGATTATGGCCCAGTATACAATTTCTGGGGATTTTTAACCGAACGTTTGAACAAAATCCTCAAGAATCTCAATAGCAACAACTGGACTGGCGGCCAACTTGAAGTATCAACAAGCAGTCGCCGGCGCTCCGCGCCGGCTCCTACTTGTGGACATTGAAACAAAAAGCTTTTTGGACAATGAATTACAATAAAGGCTCATTCCATACAATCGCGCTGTTCAAAAAAAGCGGAAGGATCATGAATGAACCAGCAGATTGCATGTTGACCGTCGTGTGCAGACAGTATTCGATGATGGGTTCGCCAGCCATTTAATGTCACAGCCGAGATTCCAGGCCCGAATTTCATGAAGTCCCCATCATGAACAACAATAGCGACCAACGTGAATAGTTTGTTCAATTTCCGCAAAAGATTAGCGGTTTTTCTATCGTTGATCAAGACGTTCCATTCGTCGGGATACGTGGGAAGTGGGGGGAGCAAGTGATTGCCATTTGGACCGCAAACGAAGCATTTTTCATGCAGTCTTTCGTCAGTCCCTCTAATCCTCGGGTAAGTAATATTATTTCTCTGTTGACTATAAGTACTCGCCTCAGTGCCGCAATGCTTGCATCTTCGGTTCCAATAGAGACCAAGTGATCGGGGGTACTTCTGAGGAGTTCAGCACAGCGACTCGGTTCCACCAGGGCTCTGCTGTTGGATTGGCTGGGACCGCGCGACTTCTGTGGGCCTGGGCATTGTTTTGGCGGATTTGGGACCGTTGCGGCTCATCCAGATCCCTTCGAGCGTCTCTCCGAGCAGTAGTATCCCGATTACAAATGGATTATTGCTGATTGTCATCCAGCAAACCCCGAGCAACTTTTCTCGCACTGCTGTTCTTCTTGCGTCGAAGTTCCCGCATACTTTCATCCTCACTCGCCCGACTGAGCCGTTGCAGCATGCGTCGACGCTGATGTTCATTCTCGGCATCAAATCTGACGGCATGATTATTAGTACAGTCGTCGATCAGCACAGAATAACAAACACACTGAATGGAGCCGCCTTCAGCCTGCATAAAGGATATTGAGTAAGGGCAAAGATGCGACACTGGAGGAGGAAGCAGAGCTAAAGAGGGTGATGCAATCCACAGCTAAAGCACGGCCTTGAGACATGCAGAATAAACACCGCATAGCATTAAGCTGGTTCAGAGCTTATGCCAGTACGTTGGACAGAAGTGGCATAGACCTGAGCTTATTGAACAGGGACTATGATTGGCGTGGCAGTCCGGAGTAGCAGTTGCCGCAAGAACAAAACAGCTGATCAATCTTAGCGCCTACAGAAAGCACCCATCTTGCAAAAAGGCAAAGGTATTTGGTAAAAAGCTGTTTGAATATATGGTAAAAGATGTGAATGGAGTAGATTGAATTAAGAAAGCAGAAGCAGGCCGGAAGTATATTTTTTGAAGATGGAAATCTGATTTCTGAGCCGGCAAAGAGCTATCCCAGGGCAACGGAATGGAAGGACCAAAATCCACAGAAGTCGAATGAAATGAGGTAACCCGGTGATAAGCCAGTAAATGGGCCATGGTTAGATACACGTCATTTTGCGTGTTTCTGATCAGACTTATTACTGGAACTGTTGTTTCTATATAACAGTACTGGTTCCTGGTAGCTGTTGGGCGAACCACAGAGAAACGGGTGGATGCTCTAAGGCATTAGAACATCCATTGGCAAGTCTCACCCTGAAAACTGTAGGGGAATGTGCAGCCAATTAACAAGTCAAGGAACTTCGTTTGACATGTTTCCAACATCCACTTAAACAACGGAAACGGGTCAAGGGAATGGGAGTTGGGCAATGTACTGTGTTGTTTTGAGACGTCTAGAGGTTGTATTAGGTCACGAGTGGGAGTCGGGTACTGGGGTAGCCGGTTTCTATCAAATGCGGATACACCGAAACAGGTTATCGGCTATTTGAAGGTCCGGATCACAACTCCAGAAACGTTCACAGGCTCTTTTCCAAGAACCCTTTTTGGGAAGTTCCTCAGAAATGGGTATCTCCTGAAAGCTACAAAGGAGTACTATCAAGTTCTGCATTGGAAACAGAGGGGAGAGTTGAGCAGAAGGCAGAAACATGTTGAGCAAGTGCAGTGCCGATCTATCGGTGATCAACACACCCTCTGAATAATACAGGGGTGCTGCTGACGGGTTCCTGCCTCGTAATTGGCAAGGGAACATGGCGTGCTCACAGTTGGGAACCAATGAGAGGCGACGCTCGGAAGAACAACCGACGGAAACACGGTTAAAGAGACGGATAAACGGACTTTTGACTCATTGGGATTGTGTTTTGGGCTTTGTAACAGTGTCTTGGCGGTTGTATAAGTATCCGAGGGCGTTTCTACGATGAACACAGCATCTTCCCCCGAACTAGTAGGCTATACGCTTGCGCATTGGGTTGATCTGGGATCCTCGATGAACGCACTCTTATAGAGTAGCACTATTAGTCGAAATCTTAATTGTTTCTGAATCATATATTATTCTGGAAACGCACTTGGGCTTTGCCTGGAAACTGTCTGAACTCTGAGAATCTGTTGGATCTGGGACTCTGTTGAAAGAAACATTATTGTTGTTGTTTTGCGGAGCGGGTTTCAGAAAGTACCGTCAAGGGAAAACTTTGGAAACGTGACTGCTGGCGTTGCTCAGAAAGTACCTCTTTAGGGAAAGCTCTGTGAACGTTCTTGGCCTATAAACTAGGGGCCTTACTTGAGTCTACGGGACTACTTTAAACTTGTTTCTCTGTCGCTTGGACACACACACACACACACTGCGAAGCTATAAATCTATCTTGTTTGGAAACAACGTTTCCACTGTGTCTAGAAACACGTTCTACGCAGTTTGCTCTATTATCTCTTTGAGATACGAAACCTCTCCCTACAACCTTTACAAGGCCCTGTACTAGGGGCTGTAACTCGTCGGGATCTTTGGAAATGTGCATATATTGCCGTTTGATTTGTTTGTTGGTTGTTGGAACAGTCTCTGGACTGTTTCTGTGCTGCTCTCGAGTCAAGTGGGGTTATTTGTGTGTTTCTTATATAGGTTCTGAGCACATCAATCACCGGGCTGGCCATGCGCGCTAATCAGACGCAGTTTACTGAAGGACCAAATCGACAAAAGAGGTCAAATGAAGTGAGATCGGGCCAGCTATGCGCGCGGATCCAGTGTTTGATCCTAGTGATCAGAAAGTACGGAGAAAAACGACAAAAGAGGTCAAATGAAGTAAGGTAACCCGGGCCGGCCGTGCGCGCTAAAAGTACATATGGAGATATGGCTTCGGACAGACAGAGAGGCTTAATTTTATAAAGAGGGTGAAGTGATGATGCGAGAGTTTCATCGCAAAGGAGCAGTTGATTCCGCGGTATGGACATTGTCTACTAGCCGATAACACACACCAAATGACATCCTAACTTGTCAGCTACTTCGTTTGTCCGCCAATTCAGCTGGCTCAACAGAACTGGAATCTGAATTCATCAAAATCCTTGTGGGGCAAGATACTAATGTGGAAGCAATAGGAACCGTCCAAGATGCATTACACAATGGTGAGTTGAAAATACCTCTCAACAGAATATCTGTGATGCTATTTTATTAGAGCGAAGACATTCCCGTGTCCAACTTGGCGAGCTTGTGACTAAGAGGAAAAAGATAAACGATAAAACCATGCTCAGTGCACTTTACAACTACTATAATCGGAACCCAGACCATCCCCAAGTTGGCCCAGACGACTCGGACACACTACCTCCACTTCTTCCATTTGCTGATATTCATGAGAGTGCATTACTTGACGGTCGAAGAATTACACCTACCGATCGTTCCCGCCGGAATACAGCGGGCTCCTCTCTCATTCTGGTCAGATTTGGAGTTGGTCGGGCATGTGCAGGGGAAGTACGTGCAATATTGTTGCAGCGGCAGCCCAAAATTCCAAGTGCTGAGGAGACACCCTTGATCATGGTTGCCTGGATGAAAGAGTCAGAAGATTCTCCTCTGGATGGCGGGAATGCAGGATTCGTGTGGAACAAATTGTATGTTTCGCAAATCATATCCGGTTTGGTGTCTGACTCCTTCCCACCAGTCCGGAGCTAGATGTAAACACTTGGGAGTACAACAAGTTCGAAGATCCAACTGAAGCTCATTCCCTGCCCCTCATTATCCCGTTGGCAGCTGTTCAGTGCCAAATTTCTCACGGCACACTTGATCACACCGACCCCCCAATGTGGATAACAACCACAATGGATCGGGTAAGTTAAACATCGAGTATGTACTACATTGATGTTTGGGGACTAAATCATATCATTGGCAGTATCCAACTTCGCTCCATGGAATCGGGCTCGGGGACATGGTTGACCAAGAAATTCCATAACTCTAGATAGATCAAGATAGATGCAGTAACTCTCTGTCGAACATAACCATGTAATCTACTCCACATCCAAGTTGCCTCTGACGGGCTCGAGAACATTCTCTTCTGTCCTTCGCTTGTTCGTTCCAAAACCCTCGGGATCTTCATACGTTCCCCAGTCGCTGAGAAGATGAACACGATCTGGGTGATTTTTATTCGCATTGAGCCACAGCTGGTTGATTCCGAAGTTATACGGTGCGTCGTCGGGGATGCGGGCCGACACACGGCCGGTGCGGACACGCACATAATGAATCTTCTTCTTGTCGCGAATGGGGAGGAGCTTGAACGCCATCTCGGACAGTTCGTGCAAAGGCTGCGACATCTGAGAGCACATTGAGTAATTCACTGACTTGATAGAGGGCTGGGAACTCACCTCTTCCGAGCGCCACGGGGTACTCACAACCTCCACAAATTCAATCTTAGCCAGTACATCGTCAGAATTACCCTCATAGCCGGCCTCGTAAATCATCTTAGTCCTCCACACCGCCTTACTGGTTTCGTCAGAATCTTCCGGTCCCGACTCTTCATCCGACATGTGCTGCTCGTGGAGTATCTGCTTGACGGCCTCTGTCGTCAGGCCGTACTTGGCGCCGAACGAGGGGACCCCATTTGCACGTTGCAGGGCCTTCTAGAAGTAATTTCAGTGACACGGGTATTTGAACGAACATAAGATGTAGATACCGTAACACACCGCTCGCGCCTTCGACCGACACTCAAACTCTCTTGGAGTCGGCGCGCTGCAACCTCGTCAACCTGCTGACACCACTGTTGCTTACAGGAACGGAAGGATGTCTTCGCCATCTCCAACAATGTCTTGTTATTCCACGTAACTTCGGTGTTCGATACAATCAAAGCCTCAGGACGATTCTTGACATTCTGTGGCTCAGATTAGCGATGAAACCTACCGCAAAAAAAATATTGCTTCACTTCGACGTTGTGCAACTAGCTTGACCACTACGTCCAACAAACACTGATTATCACCGTGAGTAACATTCGACTGGAAGATTGGGTTCAGATAGGGCGCGCTGGTCGTCTCGTTGAGCCGTTGGACGGTTAGATCTTCGGGCCAGATATTCCCAGGCACACCAACGACATCGCGGAAGGCAAGCGACACTTCATCCTGGAATGGCATCAGCGAAACGAGAAAGAGTGTCGAAATTCAGAATGATGTTCAGACCTGCAGAGCCCGTTTTGCGCGTTGAAGAGCAGCGGTAGGAAGATCCTTGGCTGGCGTAGCGAGGTCGAATTTCTGTTTCGGTGCCGATGCTGCTGGATTGCTGGCGTCCGAGTCAGTGTCGCCTGGAGAATTTTCCCCAGCATCGTTGTCTTTTCGGAAGCCTCGGCTACCTCTGGCAATCCGCGTGCGCGGCGCCGAGTCTCCTGCCTCTTGCGCTGCAGGATACGCCCTCGAGCTGCCATATCCCCGCGGTCGGAGGGCAGAGCAATGGCATCCTTCTCCGCCAGGCGGGCTCTGAGTTCGCGGTTGTCCTGAAGCAAGAAATCGTTGCTGGCTTGCAACTGGTCCTGCCTCAATGACATCGCGTCCATTCGAGCAATAAGCTCAGCCGAGTAACCTCTGTTCGCGTGCGCGACAGCAGGCTGAAACCCTGGGAAACATCGATCATACGTGTCGGTGGCGCTGGGAGGGTTTAACGATGACGAGCACAAAGAGGGCCTCAAACGAGTATCTATCAGATGAACAACGCCGTGTAAAGACTCCTGTACATACCTGTGATCCCCCCCATGGTTCACGAGCTCAGACAAACGCGACCGACAGAATTGCACGAGCCTGAGTTATCAGGCACAATCACAGCCCAGAGGATCGTAAATTACTGTACAATTTCGTTCAAATCGACAGGGGGTGTGACACGTGACCCATTTTACCTATTCAACATTTTGGCAGCCGCCGATTTTTTGCGTGACACCTCGAAAATTTCGGCATTTGAACCGGAAATTTTGCCCTTTTTTGCCTTTTTTTTTTTTTTAGGCAATTTGGGGCCTGTGTAACCACTTGGAGGTTCGACAGAGGCCCGAGTGACGCGTGACATCGACCAAAGTTCGTGATCAACAGGGGGATGCGTGATGCGTGACTGCCGATTTGAACGAAATTGTACAGTACCTGGAAGAGTCGCCAGGAGCATCGTAGTTGGGCTCGGACACATTCCTAGTGGTTGATCCTGCATGCGTCGTATAATCTGGCCTGAATCTGCCATGCAATAAATAGCCAGCATCGGATTGTTTTGAGGCATACTGAGACGGATATCCTTGGCCGATCGATCCGTAGCCACGGTCTCTGTAGTCTTCGCCATGACTAGTAGTCCAAATTACCCCGTTATTCACATAACAAATCGTATCATATCTTTACCTGTCCTCCGAACTATGGAAAGTGGGTCCATGGTGGTCCTCCAAGTCGGCACTGTATGGTGAACGTCCTTGGCCGCGGTCGCAGCGAGACTGGTACATAGGCGTTGGAGAGCAAGAGAGGAGCCAAGTGGCAACTTTCCCAGGAGCGGTGTCCCTGGACGTGTCCACAACCCACTGATTCGAAATTATAACTCCTTGACAACGACGACGAATCTGAAAACTGAGAGATTATTTGTCGAAAGAGTATGAGAATAATCAGAATGCCCCTTACCTGGCATTGGATACAGTTCAAAGTCAGTGCAGCCCGGGATAAGGTCAAGGTAGGCGTCGAAACTGAGACGGATGCACCTATACGCACCTACACTGATCTGCACTGATCTGCATGATGTCAGTGTAGCCGGCCAGCCGTCGGCCCTACGCGAAAGCGTGTGTAGTCGGCTGCACAGAGTCAGTGCAGTGATCGGGTAGCCATTCCAACATTAGGGCGCATCAGCGAAGAAAAAAAAACAATTTTGGACGTGTTTTTTTCGCGAGTTTGTGACTTTTTTGACAAGTTCGCGCTCAGCCTCGGTGACCTGTGACAGCCGCGAAATTGTTCGTCGATTTGGGGCCCTGTGACGCGTGACCGACGAATTGAATCAAATAGTACAGTACGCGCCTTTGTGACCGATCACGGCGTGTGATTATGTGACACGCTTGCGCCTTTGCTACCGCCACTGACGATGTCAGTCGCACTCCACGGAGACAGCGGCCACTCCGACTTCAGAGCTACTCAGACTTACATTCAAGTTTCCTCTGCAAGTCGCACGCGCTTCCCGATCTCCGCGGCGGCCAAAGAGGGGATCCATGTAAAGCCTGCACCGAAAACCCAGGCCGCAAATAACCCCACAGCGATCCCCGCCGTTCCAGCGCAGCCCACCCCGGAAGAACAAATATCAGCCGCTGTTCTTCAGGTGCATTTTTTATCCTCATTTCTCATTCCGGCTAACCTGCTCTAGAGGGTAACTGAGATATTAGTTCACTTGGATTGCTCCTCGCCCGATAGTCGCCCAGCGGTATGTTTACTTACTTGCGTGGCCTCCCACAATGACATTTCCCAGGAATTCGGAAATGTAGAGCTGGCGACATGGCATGTACTCCAGAATAATCACGTTGAGTCGCTGGATTGCAAGTATGTTTTTCGTCTCTTAGCGACCGTGTACATGCTGATTCTACCACTGAGATTTGAGTATCTGTACTTGGGGGGAGGCCGATGCTGCGCACGACATAACTCGTACTTTGCTTTTTTTTTTTTTGTTCTTCAGGATCACAGTCAGCGCACTTCTCACCGAGGGCTCACGTATCATGTCCGATCTGCACACCAGAATAATAACACTTTGCCTGGGGTTGCGCGCGCATCAAACGGTGGACTTGGAGGATCGCGTGCGCCATCTTCCCCATGTTCAGACCGCGATAGCAACCACTCGGAATCATTCACCCCGCCGCCCGCAGCCATCCTTATCGCCGCATTTGGGGCCTCAATCGCAAAAAAAATACCATCTTTTTCTAAACGGTGCGACATAGCAAACAGCTCATAAAATATTCAATCTTGCCTAATTTTGAATAGGCCGACCGTGCAACGAGGCTGGTGAATTTCTGCCCGACGGTACACCGCCTCCGCCTCGCACAACTGCTGCGGATGATGACTGGTCACCATATGAGGACTCAGTCCAATTCAATATCGCCGACTTCCTATTTCACCGAGTTCAAATGTCAACAAAAAATATTCACTATCTTCTGGAACAGTGGGCACTGTCTCTTATGAAGCACGGTGATCTCGGTCCGTTCGAAAATTATCAGCACCTGTACGAGACTATCGACGCGACCAAACTCGGTGATGCACCTTGGCAGTGCTTCCAGACGGAACCTTTGGCCACTGGCGAAGATGCGCCAGTCTGGGCTCGTCAATCTTATGAGATTTGGTTATCGCGACCCTGAGGTCGTAATCTCCAATATGCTCGATAATCCAGACTTCGATGGGGCATTTGATACTGCACCATATGTACACCTGGATTCCAATGGAAAGCGGCGTTGGCACGATTTCATGTCAGCCAACTTTGCGTGGAGGCATTCGGTGAATTTATTGGTTTCTTCGTGCTTGTATTCATTGCTAACTGAGAGCGCAGGATAAAATTTACGACGACGATCATACTACGGAAGGCTCGATGTACACCCCACTCTTTTTTGGTAGCGATAAAACTACTGTCTCCGTCGCAACGGGAAATGTAGAATATCATCCTGGCTATATCTCGCTCGGAAACCTTCACAATAGTATCCGTGGCGGACATCGCAATGGGGTCGTCCCATTTGTGTTTCTAGCGATTCCTAAAAGTCAGTTGTGTTCAATTCGGCACCCGATTTTTATCTAAGATGGGTTCACAGGTGACAGAAAATACGATAATGACCCCGGGTTCAGAAAGCTCAAACGGCAGTTATACCACGCCTCTCTTGCAGCTGTTCTGTCGACTCTTAAGCCAGGGATGACTACTCCGGTAGTTCGACGCTGCCCTGACGGCCACTTTCGGCGAATTATTTATGATTTTGGACCTTTCATTGCCGATTATCCAGAGCAGGTGATGCTCGCAGGCATTGTACAGAATTGGTGTGCAACGTAAGTCGGTTTTCTGTGTAATGATCACCGGCATTTAACTGTAGGCAGATGCACGGCCATGGCAAACGATTTGGATGCGGCTTTTGCGGGTCGTCAAACGAATGCATTAACGGATATACTTCTGGCTGAGTTTCCCGCGGATATACTGTGGGATGAGTACGGAATCGACGTGGATATTGTAGTGGGTGATTTTAGTTTTCAAATTGATTCTGACTAACCTGTGCAGCCAATTACGCGTGATTTTCCGCGAGCTGACATTCATGAAATGCTCTCCCCGGATCTTCCCCACCAGATCATAAAGGGTTCGTTCAAAGACCATCTTGTAACCTGGGTTGGGGAATACATATATCTCGCACACTCCAAGGCAAAGGCTGACGAGATAATGGATGAAATTGACCGGCGGTACATAAAATCCAGATTGCTTCAGTTCAATACCGCAATATTTATGTGTTTGTTTCACAGTATTGCTGCTGTACTAGCATTTCCCGGCTTGCGTCGGTTCAAGCAGGGTCGCCGTTTCAAGCAGTGGACTGGTGATGATTCGAAGGCACTAATGAAGGTACTTACTTTAAATCCCCCATCGCGTATTTCAATTTCACACGTTGGCATGCAGGTATATCTCCCTGCAATCAAGGGCGTCGTACCTCCCCAAATCGACGAGGCGCTCGGGGCTTTCCTCGATTTTTGCTACCTCGTCCAACGTTCTAATTTCGACGAGGATACATTGGACGCAATTGATGCCAGTGTTGCAAATTACCACGAGCGTCGGGAGATTTTCCGTGACCTCCGTGTTCGCCTGGACGGATTCTCAATTCCTCGGCAGCACGCGATGGTCCACTATCAACCAAATATCGAGAAATTTGGCGCACCTGGGGGTGTTTGCTCCTCCATCACGGAGTCGCGCCATATCACTGCCATCAAGAGGCCCTGGCGCCGAGCTACGAGGCCTTATCACAAATGTTACTGACCAACCAGCGCCTGGATAAGCTGTCCGCAGCGCGTGCCAATTTTGTGGAGCGTGGAATGGTTCCTCCAAATTTCACCGCTGTGCCAGATAAGATTGTAGAGGACGCGGATGTGGAGGAAACTGATGAGTAGCGAGTTGAGGGTACCGTTATTCTTGCACGCACAAGACGTGGGCACCATTTTTGGCATCCATTAGCATATGTCTCACTCATTGGCAGAACGATCACTAACCCCTGCTCTTGCAGATCACATCAAAGCCCCCGAATTTCCCGCCCTTCTTGTCGACTTCCTTCACAACCAGCTCTCTTCCCCAAACTACCCCAATTACGGTGATGTCTCTGACAACGATCTCGACATTTCCGAATACCCCATCCGGTTTACCACTCCGCTGTTGCAACATTCTATGCACCCAGTGATCCCTCTGGTATCCGCGGCATGCGTCGCGAGCGCATTCGCTCAACTCCAACGGGGAGAAAACATGGTCCACGCCGTGATTGCGTTTTTGTGGTGGAGAACCAGGGGGAGTGGGGCTTCAGGGGCATGAGTGTTGCACGCATCCGGCTTTTCTTTTCGTTCACTCACGACGGGATTGCCGTGCGCACTGGTTGACTGGTTCAAAAAGGTGGGAAGATCTCCTGATTCCGAAACTGGGATGTGGATTGTAGAGCCAAAAATATAGATGGGTGGCTGTGCATGTGTTGCGCACGCAAGACTTCGGGTACATCCGCCGGCAGTGATCGCCGATTGATCGTTGACATTTAGCGATGGTGCAGACTGAATCAAGCGGCTCAGGCAGGAAATGGTACAAAGGAATAGGCAATCATCACAGTGTCGCCTATTTGAGCAGTTGATGAATTCGAACACGTGGAAACACAATCACAACCGCGGTGGGGGGGGGGGGGGGGGGATTTTCGATCGAGGCTAACAATCAACATGTCCGGGAATGTCCGAATTACTCCGCACACAGGCTTAAGACAGCCATGATTAGGACTGCAAATGGTACACCACCTAAGGAAAGGCTGAACTCAATTGATGTAAACAATAAAGCTGGATAGGGCGTGACTGACATCTACAATAGAGGGTTGACTGATGGACAAAAGTCAAACGTGATGAAACACCTTGTACTAAAATCCCAGATGGACCATAGAGAACACAACATAAGACAAAGGTATATATTTATTGAGGCACTGCCTGGCAAAAGATACAAAAGAATTTTTTGTTTTTAAAAAGCCCTTCAAACCGGCAGATTCGAACCAGCCCTACCCCCATTGATTATGTTATCACTAAACTCATTAGATGGAGGGCTTAAAAAGACTTCAAAAAGCTAATGAACACCGCCACTATTTCATTACATCGTCAAAACACACTGATAAAGTTTCGCGAACTCAAAAAGCTGGTCTCGATTATGAAAAGAACGATTACTTTACTATGTAAAGTACTCGTAACCCCGAGAAGCTCGTTATTGTTACCTACCCAAGCGGTGTTCACGAGAGTTTCAGTATCCTTCTCAAACCGATCGCTGACCTGGCTGATCACCCTTCTGGTTCTTTCATCGTCGACACAAATCGTGATATTCGGCTTCCCTCCCGGTGGTCGGTAACCCCGGACTTTGCTTTCGGAAGAAAGATCAAAAACTCATCCCCGAAATACTCCATTCTCTTCGAATGCGCCTGGACCCAATCCCCCACCAATTTGTCCACAAAGGTGAACAAATGTCTCGACGACCCCGATGTTGACGCTGTCATCTGCTTTGACATAACAACTTCAAAGAAGTTCCAGACGCCAGGTAGTTGTCCTCCAGCCGACCACGACCTCGCGCCAGCATTCTCTGGACCAGAACCGAACAGCGTCAGCTTCTTGGCCCCGTCATGTTCCTTGGTCTCAATTGGGGACAATTGGATGACATTTCCATGACCATCCAATACCGCAACGGATCACAAGAACATTTTGTAAGTATGCTAATTGTCCTGCATTTTTCATCGGATTTGTGTTTTACAGGACCATCTTGCTCCCGTCAATGGGAATCTTGAGGATGAAGATCTCCCTGAGGGACAAGACGAGATTAATATAGCTTTTGCCAAGTTAATCAGGAAGGTCATGTCGATGGACGTCTATCGCGAGGCGCTCAAGGATCAAACTTTTGGCCTCAAGTGGGACGAGTTTTATGTCGCACTTGATGCCCGCCTCATGGCCGACGCCTATGAACACTATGTGGACTGGATGGACAGACACCAGACAGTCGCCCCCTTTTTGAAGCGTCGTCTTTCTTCAGAGGAAGGGGCAGGAGTGGTGGAGGGCGAGGATTTGGTAAACACAGTAACACGACGCTCGAAGAAACACAAGCCGTAGTATTTTCTCCAGATCGCTAAATAACCTGCAGACCATTTGCCATGAACCGCTTGCTTCAGTATGACCATCCTTACACTACAATTACGCGGCTGGACGAATAGGTATATCGAAACTCGATAAGACGGGGCTGTCGTGCATCCCTGGGTTTGGATTTCGATCATCTTTCTCTGTCCTGTTGTCGGTGGAATGGTCGCTCTAAAGTGGAAAAGGGTTGACGTTTTGGCAGGATCAATGACTTCCCAATTCCACAATTTCGTCAATGTGTGTGATCCAAGTGGCTCCCAATTATATTTCAGAGCTTATAATTGTCATAGACTCGAACTGTTCCTCAAACTGAACCCATCATTACCCAGCTCTTGCTTACTCACAGGCAAGTAGGGGAGCCACCTATTAAGATCCAACCTGACTATTCTCAGTTTACAAATCCGGATGAAGGCCGAAAGCACGTACGATTCCCCCGCAGTCGATGGACCTGCATATGTGAATATAAAGCAAATTGTTATTGTCAAAGCCCCTCCGGTCCAGAGAGTAAGCCCACTACTGCACAAGAGCGTACTTTGAACATCAGATTTTTATTCCGCTTCAGTTAGGGTAAACGCAGGGGCAGAAAGAGGTAGGTTTGGGACAGGACTCGAATGAAAATGAAGACGAAGGTAAGGGTGGTCATGCTTTTGAGACGGCGAAACTAGGATCACCAGTGGCGGAAGCGATTTACATTGCCCGTCGTATCAGGAAAAGGGAGATGAGCCGTTTTTTGGGATAGCGATTCCGAAGGAGAAGCCAATAACAAACGCGCGGAAGATGAACGGTCAAGGGCATAAGGCTCCAAATGTTTCCGTTTTAAATTATAAATGTTTATACGCGCTTTAAACCGTTTCTGTTTCCGTTTGATTTGCCCGGGGTTCAAACAGTTTATAAACAATTTACTTATTTTGAACGGTGACATTATTCATACTATCTCAGGGGTCTTACCCTCGAATATTGGAAACTTCCGTATTTGGTCCAGTTTTCGAAGTTCACGTTCGATTTTTCCACCTCCACTGGGGCATTTGAGACAAAAAAAAGAAAACCTAAGAATGTTGGGCAGGGAACAAGGAAATCAAGCAAAGAGTCTCAACAAATATGATTCCTATTCAGTCAATGGAAGAGGAATAAGCTACTAGAGTACTTAAGCGACTGGAGGATAGTATATCAGTAGACTGCATCAATAGAACACTTCCATCCTCACCCTCGCAGATATAGGACACCAGGGCTTTGTCATAGAATGTATTTGAAAAATCCGCGATACCGGTGTCCGTGGCGACAATGAACCCGCCCCCCGTATCGCACGCTGGCCGGCTACAATTGGAATCTCAGAACTACTCCTCGAAAAGATCGATCTTGAACGCGGGAGACACACTCACGCGTGAAATACACAGAATAGCCCCGCGGAGATCCTGACGGAGGTAATCTCCTTGATGAGATTCGTGGGCAAGCTCGTGCATGGGCTGGTGAGACCGGTAACTAGTGTTGCCGGTGTTCGGTTCTGAACCGATGCTGAACCTGAACCGGACCCGAACCGGACCCCAGGTTCGGTTCGGGGTTCAGCAAATTCTGGATTTTGCCGGACCTGTGCGAACATGTGCGAACCGATGGCCAAAATGGGGCATTTTGACTGCACTAAACACATGAAAACGGCGGTCATTTCACTTGAAATGAAGCCTACCAAGAGTATTGCATTCAGGATGCACTGTAACACATTTCCCCAATCAAATATGCTTGCGGTGGTTGAACTGATGGGTGATCAAACTAGGAAGAAATTCCCGGATTTGATATTTCGGGGTCTGTCCCCACCCAATAGTTCAAATAGCTTGTTCTGCTGGAATAAAACTTACATGGTGGAGTATCCAAAGGCTTCACGGGCCACAGAATTGGCTCCTGGTGCGTGGGAATTATTTTAGGTTCAAAAAGGTTCGAACCTGTCCTGAACCCCAGACCGAACCGGACCTGGGGTCAGGTTCGGGGTTCGGATTTTTTTCGCAAAGAACCGGACCGAACCGGACATCGGCAACACTACCGGTAACAGCAAGTGTTGAACAATCCCCGCTGAGTTGAAAGCCGGTGCATCCCGTTCCAACAGCCAAGGCCTCAGGATGAATCGATGATTCGTTACGAATGCCCTATGATTTTCAGGTGAGACCATGAATCTGGAGTGGGTACTAACTACAGTTCCCGATGCCTCCGCGCCAGTCGGCTTGGCGGTAGCTGCTATGATTGCGAAAGGGACGTAGGCCAAGAGCTTGGTGGACAAGTACATGTTCTTTACAATGTCAAGTTACTTGCGATTGCGATGAGAAGATTTGGTAAACCACGTCTCCTTTATACCATAGTCGGCACATGACGAGTTCCATGGAGATCATGGAGAGAGTGTGCACTTGACGGTGACAGACAAAGGCACAGGTACAGATATCAGCAAGAACCATCAGGATACCGCCAAAGCGAACGTACTCTGACACGACACCGTGGTCATGATTGATTCAGCCTCTGCAGAATCTTGTTCGAGACTGCCACTTGACAATTGACTTGCACACACACACAAAAAAGCGACCCTGATCGAAAAGCAACAGCTTTATCACGAGAAGAGCATGCGCGTCGTCGTGGGTTGTCCGGTCAGCTATCACTGCCCAGTCACCTCAATGCTCATGTGTCAAAGTTGGCAGAATGTTGTGCAGTGTCAAAGTTCAAGGACTTCTCGCATTGAGTTTGGACACCCCCGCGCTCGTCGGTTCTTCACCGTGTTGACCGGGTGAGCGCGTGGTGTGTTCCAAGACGCCTTGGCGCCTGTATCAATTCAACAACAAAGTAAAGCACCTGGGCGAGGAGAAATTATGACTGCGGGACACAACTGGCTTGATCGCGCCTTGGTTATCATTGATTTTGTTAGATCACACTACCTCATGAGAGTGAATAAAGTAACTTGGGAAACCTAACTTTAACTTTGATTGCCCCTTTGACTTGGCGGGGCTAACTTTACAGTACTGTACGGTACTTTACGGGTGATCATGTCGGAAAAATCCGAACAGCCTTATAAGGCAGCGGTCTGATAAGATCCTTATCGGCTCCTTGTAAGATAAACATCAGCAAATCAATGTCTTATCAGTGGCGTCGAGTCCATCGCCGGATTATAAAGGTCTTGTAAGCTCAAGTTCAAACCCATTTGCTGGGCAGGCAGAGGTATACCAAGTGAAAAAAAATGGATTCCTAAACCTGAATAAGGCTTAAGTTGCGCCAACGCTGTGCCCACATACAGACAGACGTCGATTAACCCTAGCCCTAGTCTCGACTTCTCCTTGAGCACGTTGGCGAGGTTGCTGTCGAAGAGCATCGCGAGCATGTCGAGTGTGCCCCGCGACACACAATCCAGTGTCGAACTGTCGTCGTGCTGCAACGTCACACTCAGTCTAGGGCAACGACAGCCCAACAGCCACCAGCACCATCACCACATCCGAGCCCCGCGTAACCTGCTGCATCACAGCACCGGTCCCTGATGGGGCCGGGGCGCTGCCAGACGAGTTCCCCATCGACTTCGCTCCACTGCCGCTGTCGCTGGCCGTGTTAGACACCACCAAGCTGCCCTTCGCCGACCTCAAGCCCGACGCACCAGCCGGAGACGATCCGCCCGACGACGACCCGCTACCGGGCGTGGCGCTGGTGCAACGTGGCGATAGGCGCCCACTTTGCGGCCGAGCTGGCAGTCTTGTCAGTAGTGGAGGTACGAGAGCGCGCGGTTCGCGGCGAGCTGCACGAGCGCGGTGGAGACGAATTACGTTGCGCCATCGACGGTAGGGGCCGGCGATGGTATGAATCTGTGTCGCTCGCGCTGAGGGAGGACGAATCGCCAATCGGAGATCGGATTTTCGCAGGAGGTGCGAGACAGGGCATCGAACTCGGGATCAGGCGACGAGAACCCGCTGCTTGAGGGTCACAGAGGGGCTTCCTGGTCCGAATGATGAGGGCTGAACAGTTCGCCATCGGGCGTCGGGGTGGCGTAGTATTGGGCAATGACACGCTGGGCAGAGAGTCATGGACGATTTCTTCATTGGTCAAGAACGTATCAACTTGAAGCTTGAGAGAGCTTGAGCATGGCCTCGTGAATCTGAGCGATAGAAGGACGAGCCTCGGGATGCAAGTCAAAACACTGCTTGAGAAGGGTGTTGGCACCTCTGGAGATTGGTAGAGAATTGAGGAGGAAGTCACGGTTGCCCAGATAATCTCAGTGACAGATATGACAGGTAACATTCGTCTTCGAGTTTCGCCACTGCAGGGCAAGTCGCGATAACGTGACTGTAATTTTGTCCACTACGCTGCGTCTGACTCCGGAAATGTTAGAGACTGCTCACCGTTGTTTTGAAATCATGTTCAACGGCAAACTGGTGCGAGCAAGGTCAACGGATGCTGCCGTTGAAGTCAAGCCTGACAATGCTGTAATCAAGTTTATTCAACATCATTTCGACTCGGAGCCACTGGCACACCTTACCGTCTGTTCTGATCCTCTCTTCCCTGTGTTCTTGCGTAAAATCATGTCTCGTCCTTGCATCCACTGCGGAAAGCAACAGAAGATGCGAGGTGCTGCAAACCACGAGAAGCATTGCCGCAGATTACAAGCTCAAAAGCTGCAAAGTAAAGTGTGCTCAGAAGAGCTTGAACGGCGCGAAAGTATGTTTTCAAACCGAATGAATTGGATGCTGAGCTGACCATACGTAGTGAAGGAATTGCTTGCGGATTTCATTCGCAATCAGAGTAAAATATTATGTTGATCCTGCCGCCGCAGTGCCACTCATCTTCAGCCACCTAGAAAACAATGCAGCAGAGGACCACCAGCCAGTAATCAATGATAATATTGGGCTCGGTTATGCAGGTGAGATTTATGCACATAAAATACAGCCCAAGTGACTGAGCTCTAAAACCTAGAGTCGGACCCTATTTTTGCCGACACAGACTTCGAGGCCCAAAATGATTTGCCCTCCGAGTCTCCTGACTCTCCACGCCCGCCAGAAGGCCCCCAAATAGATGACGTTAAACGCGTCTTTCATCCCCACTCAGAATTACCTGAGGTCCATTTGAGCTTCGAGGAATATCGAGCCTCCCAGGTTCCCCCGAAACGGCGGCATCCAACGGATGAAAAACCTTGGGCGCCTTTCCGGACGCGGCTCGACTTCGAAGTGGCCGAATTTTCGCAGGACGCCATGCTCAACAAAAATCAGATCGACACCCTCATCTCCCTTATCCGACGTTGCGCAGAAAATATTGCGGACTTCACACTACACAATCAGTCTGACTTGAATAAACAATGGGATTTGGCGTCTAAAAAATGTACCGAGGTACGCTGACTTGCGGCTGTTTCTTGTTCTTGATCTCATAACTTTCAAGTTCGAAAGATTTGAAGTTACCGTGCCATATAAAACCTCACCCCAAACATTTGAAATGTACGCCCGCCCGCTGTGGAACTGGGCCATGGATATAGTCCAGGATCCCCATCTCGCAGATTTCTTCTGCTGGGATGCTGAACAGTGCTACATATTCGATGGAGTCAACTGGCAACGATTTTACACCGAGCCGTGGACAGCAGAGGCCATGTGGGAGATACAGGTAGATCTTTGTTTCTTATCCATGTCGGAACGATTCTCACTTCGTCTCAGTCAAAATTGCCCAAGTCAATTGATAATAAGCTCCTTCCATTCATCCTCTATGCCGACAAAGCCAAATTGTCGTCTTTTGGGACGCAGAAAGGATACCCCGTGGTCGCACGACTGGCCAATGTAGTCATAAGTCTTAGAAATGGCTCTGACTGGGGAGGCGGTCAAATTGTTGGCTGGCTGCCTGTGGTACGTTCTTTGCAACGTCTGATTTTCTGTTTATCCTAATCTCTTGAGCAGGTTGAGGAAGATCCTCTCGAGAGTAGCAAGCCAGGCTACGTCAATTTCAAGAATGCTGTCTGGCACGAAGCCTTCTACAAGCTCTTAGAGAGCATCGTAATGGCGTCCAAGACCGGTGTCATGACCAAATGCGGCGACGAAGTGTTTAGATGCCTTTTCCCGATGATTTTGATTCTGGCATCTGATTACGAGGAAGCGCAAGTGCCATTTATTTTTTTATCTTCACCTCGCCTTATCAATTCCATTAGTTGTGTTATGGCACTGATTCGGGGCCTGCGGGCACTGTATCCTTGTCCAATCTGCTATGTGAAGAAGGACGAGCAGTCCGAGCTATCTAAACATGCAGACCTTCGGACCAGCAAAGGGTCCAAGGATACCGTGATGCAGGCGAGAGAATTGAATAGGGAAGACCGGGAGGAGCTGCTCAAAAGCCACGGTCTTCGCAATGTCGATGTGAGTCCGATCGTTCTGAATTTTACAGCACTAATTAACTGCATAGAATGTTTTTTGGAACGTGGCATACTCCGACCCACATCAAGCTTTATCGTTTGAGCATCTCCACAGTTACTCCTCCGGACTGTGGGGGAGGCACTTATTTGAACGGATAAAAAAACACACCGAACAACTTCCGGGGCGTATGGCTGCTGAAATCGACAAACAGTAAGTTCACCTGTATCTGTGGTTTTGCATCCTGATTGTTTGCAAGGTTTTCCTCTTTTCCACGCTGGCGGAACCTCAACCATTTCGAATCGGTCATGTCGACAGCCTTCAATGATGGCACAAAACATGAAGACATATCGAAAATGATAGTCCTGACGGCTCACAATGTACTGGAACGCCCGGTAGACCACCTCCTTCTCCAGCTATGCCGCAGCTATCAGGAGCTTAGCTTGTATGTTACCATGAAGCGGCAAACAACGGACAGAATCCACGACGGCGAAGAAGAGCTGAAGAATTTCGGGCGTCTGCTAAAGGTACATTCGTGAAGTGTGGCGCACTGTGTACATCTTTGACAGTCAGTATAGCTTTACATCCAAAAGGCTAGCCGAACCCCAGGTTTGGATGAGAAGAGCTGGGAATTTCCTAAAATTCATGCGCACAAACATGTATTCGACGACATCCGGCGTAAAGGTGCTGCCAGAAATTTTGGCACTAAAATTGACGAAGCTTTGCATGGGTCCGCTCGAAACATATATCTACGACAAACCAATTTCAAGAATGTAGCACCCCAGGTAATTCGGTTCGAAAAACTCAAAGAAATGTATTAATCTGCAGCAGATTCTCCGGTCTGAGCATCGCACCATGGTTGGGAAGCTGATACGCGATCAGATTAACGATCTGGACGGAATCCAGCAACGCGAGTGGGAGGTCCCAAACGAAGAGGAAGCCAAGGATGATCCGCCACCGGACATCACAGAAGAAAAGGCCGACAATATCGCATTGGGATCAAAGCTGGCCCCAATTTCCTTTGCTCGATTGGAGCAGGAAATGAAAGCAGACACCGCTTTCCACCGTTTGCGCATCAGATTCTCCGACTTCTTCACGAATTTCCTGCATATCTACGAGGGACAACTCCCAGGCGGAAAGCGTGTCAATTTCCATTCCACAGACGAGGTAAGATTCTGACATTCGTGTTTTTTCAGGCCAGCGGCTGATGCATGTCAGGTTGTGCCCTATCTATACTTGACGATCTTTTACCGGTCTCTTGATGATTGGTCCGATGAAAAGGACCTTCTTCGATGCAACCCAAAATTTCACGGACACGCCAGATATGACGGGGCTATTGTCCTGAGGCCGACGGGACACATATTCGTGCAGTTGATATACATCTTCAAAGTCTCCGCAAACGACAAAACTTATCCCTTTGCATTGGTGCAGCCCATGGACGCTCCAGTGGGGGTAATCTCGGCCAAGGAAAAGGCTTTGAAGCTATTCCGGGTTCGCGCCAGACAGGCCTCGGAATTCATACCGGTTCGCTCAATTGTTCGTGGAGCGGTGCTGGTTCCGGATTCCGATCCTGAGCGCAAGGGAGATTTCTTCGTTATGGATGTTCCCGAAGGCGACATGTTCTTGAGGCTCCGTGATATGTTTCGAGACAGGTTTAATAAATAGGATTTTGTTTTTTCAATTACATGCGCTGCGAATGGCTATGGAAGTTGTTCAAGATCTGACTCGCCGCGGCAAAACGTTCAAGTCTGAGAAACCGATGACGCACAAGCTATAAAGATGAAGGAACTTTATAGCTTGTGCGTCATTGCGTCCAGCTGTCCTCGCATGATCCGCGTGGCATCAGATCCTCATGTGATCGTGTCATTGATATCTCAATTCTGCGTCCAGGGCTTGCATTCCACCTTCTAAACCGTTGCTTGCCGCTGCTCTCCATAACGACAGCATTCAGCTCTGGAATTACTGCATGGGTGTCCTGGTTGACCGATTTGAGGAACACGAGGGTGAGAGAACCGGTTGGGCTTGCAGGAGGGTCTCTGACGGTCCATAGGCCCCGTTTGAGGCGTTAATTTCCATCTGAGCCGCACCTTGCTGACGACCGGTGGCGACGACTACGAAAACAAAGTTTGGGGTCAGTCTGTGTGCTTGTGTGCTATTCACGACTTGACGGTCCACAGGTATACGACCGCAAAACAGACAGTGTCTTTTCGCCCTTCATGGACACTTGGACTATGTCCGACCGTCCAATTCCATCATGAGATGCCGTGGATTGTGAGTCGTCGTCCAAGTACCACCCAACGGCGCGTCTCAGTGGATTTTTGCAGATCTCCACCTCCGACGACCAAA
Source organism: Mycena olivaceomarginata (assembly GCA_029378375.1). NCBI lineage: Eukaryota > Fungi > Basidiomycota > Agaricomycetes > Agaricales > Mycenaceae > Mycena > Mycena olivaceomarginata. The sequence continues at coordinate 28,214 of JARKIC010002204.1, read as the reverse complement.
CGATTCGTATATGGAACAGCACGTCGCAAAATTGCATCGCCATTCTCACTGGCCACTCGCACTATGTCATGTACGCCCTCTTCCACCCCAAGGAGATCTCGTGGTATCTGTGTCCATGGATCAGATTACGGGTCTGGGACATCTCCAGCCTCGCCAAGCGCACCGCGATCCAGACTTTCCGCTGCGAGAACGACCCCTTCTGGGTCCTTGCCTCTCACCCAACCTCAACCTCTTTAATCCTTGGGACACGGATATGGCTCTGCTACGCCATCTCGCACGTCTAGCCTTGCTTCACTCGATTCCACACGCAACACGGCTCTTCTTTGGTCTTGCTCCGTGTTGTGCTGTCTTGGCGGCAGCATCCCAGAGCTGCGAGTCGTATCAACACCCTTCGAGTTGCAACCTCGCACTACGGCAGCACTCCATAACACGACTCCGAAATGATTTACGAGAGCCTACAAAGGCCGCTGCAGATTACCCGCAATCCGGGCGCTTATTGTATGCTGGCCTCACCCTTCGAGTTAGTTCTCAGGCAGCCAGCATCCTGCGCGTGTACCCCTGGTCTTAGCGGCCATTTGGCCCCGTGCTCGCCTGCGTCCCACCTCCAGTTCTCCAGGGTTGAGGTGCGGCGGGTGCTGTCATCTCCCCAACGGAGTCTGGCAGAGCAGGGCGGAGACTCTACCACAAACACAGTGGACTCCAGCTCGGATTTTGCCCAACCACCGCCCAAGAGTAGTTGCCGCCTGGAATATTCCCGAGAAACCAGAGCCTAGCCTTTCCGTATTCAGAGAATGTGCGTCGCTTTTTACTCTTTCATTCTTTTGTCAACGCTTGCCTCTCTTGCTTTGCCACCCAACTCCTACATTAGAGCAGGGTGGCAGGGCAGGGCTCTTTACGAATACAAATTCTTTGTTTCTCGTTCCTGTTGAATTTTGTACTGATAATTTACTTTACAGCGTACCTTCGGCATCGCTTCAGACGTCTACACACCACACCCAAACAAGTGGAGGACGGGAATTGCTCCCACTCATCATCTCCTTCACCGACGACCCGCACGATCAAAATTTTGCGAATGGGAAGGCGTGGGAGGTCAACTCGTGCCACTGCCACTTCAGCAGTGTCTCCACCGCGCTGTCCCACCCGAAGCACGAGCTGATCGTGTCCTGCGTGGTATCTGCGTCCATGGATCAGACTGTATGGGTCTGGGACATCTCCGGGCTGCGCAAAGGCTCCCCCGAACAGTGGTGGCCCGGGAAATTATGAAACCTTCGATACATTCTCTACGGTCAAATATGTTCTCGAGGGCCACGACCGTGGCGTCAACTACGCCATGTTCCACCCGACCCTCCCGCTCATCATCTCCGCCGACGATGACCGCATGATCAAAATCTGGCGAATGAGCGAGACCAAGGCGTGGGAGGTCGACTCGTGCCGCGGGCACTTCAATAACGTCTCCACCGCGCTGTTCCACCCGAAGCACGAGCTGATCGTGTCCTGCGGCGAGGACAAGACCGTGCGCGTGTGGGAACTCGCCAAGCACACCGCGATCCAAACTTTCTGCCGCGAGAATGACCGCTTCTGGGTCCTCGCCTCTCACCTCAACCTCAACCTACGTTGTGCAGGACACGAACACGCGGTTCGAGCTTGCGCTTGAGTGCGGGAACCTCGATGTCGCGATGGAGACTGCGAAGACTAACGACTGGCCTGAGTGCTGGGATCGGTTGGCGCAGCAGGCGCTTAAGCTGGGGAACCACAAGGTATTTGGATGTCTCTTTATTTCACTCGTCGTTGCTTCGTTCTGATAATTACCTGCTGTAGATCGTGGAGAAGGCCTACCAGCAGACGAAGAATTTCGACAAGCTGTCGTTCTTGTACCTTGCTACAGGGAGCACCGACAAACTGTCCAAGATGCAGAAGATTGCGGACGCACGGGGTGACCCGATGTCGCGCTTCCATAATGCGCTCTACGCTGGTGATATCCTGGGCCGGATATCTGTGATGCGGGATGTGGCTCTTTGTGCGTTTCATTCTTCTCTTTATCTAAATATTTGTTTCTATCCTTGCTAACTTCCTTTCCGCTCCTTGTAGATCCATTGGCCTACTTGACCGCCAAGACCAACGGTCTCGATGAACTCGCGCAGGAGATGCTCGAGTCGGCCGGGCTGACGGAGGCGGACGTAAACAACGTCCCGTCGTTCGAGCTCTCGACCCTGAAGCTCCCGCCGATCGTCACCGCCACGACCGACTTCAACTGGCCCGCGATTGGGGCACAGCTGCGGCGTATAGCTCGTCCCTGGGCCAGGCGTACCTCCCAGGATTCCAGGGCGGGCTCGGTTCTCTTGTGCAGCTGGCAGACGCGTCCGGCAGCGAGTACGTTGGAGCCCACAAGGCCTTCTCCTTCGCCCACTTCATCTCTCTGCTGCGCGACTGTCGTCAGTCCTTTTACGCGAAGTTACCTCGTTTGGTGGATCAACGTGCTGGACTCGGTTCCTGGGCTGGAGCGCATCTTGTATCTTCCCGAGTTCCTCGACGGACTATTTATTGTAAGGCCATTCTACCTTCAGCGCGTTCTAATGACGTGACTGTAGGAATACCTCTAGCTTCCCTTGTTCCTTTGCTGATGCTCCGTTTGTCATCAGCAAGACGGACAGGCCCTGTTCACGACGCTCTATCGTTCGTGGTGCCACAACGCCGTTGCCGTGTTTTCACTGTGCCTCCTCGCGCAGGCATACGAACACGCGTCGAATCTTCTCTCCATATCGTACGGCAGTTACAGGCAATGAAGAGTCGCACTTACGCCTTTATGCTCAACAGCGCTAACCTGGAGATTACGGTGCCAATGCTAGTGCAAGTGGACAAGCTGGTCCAACTAATAGAATCACCGATCTTTACATGCAAGTCGTCCGTCTATCCTGCAGACGGGCACGCGTGCTAAGATATGACCTTCTTTTAGATATCCGGCTGCAGCTGCTTGAGCCCGAGCGATACCCGTACCTCTTCAAATGCCTTTACGGCCTGCTGATGCTCCTGCCCCAGAGCTCAGCCTTTGTTTCTCTGCGGAATCGATTAAATGCGGTCAATTCTGTGGGCTTCTTGCATATAGCCCCGAGATCGTCAGTATCTTCTTTATGTATGGTTATCTCCCAAGCTGACGACTTCATGCACGCAGATCCGTGGGGTCTATGTCGGGGCCACGCTCCAAGATCGGGCGCGACGAGATCAAATGGCAGGAGCTCCTTCTCCACTTCCGGTCCAACCAGTCCAAGCACGAGAAGGCGCGCCGGCAAAGCGCTTGGGACGGACGCCGCGGCGTTCTCGTCCAGCATTTCGGATTATTCGGACAAGATTAGTAACGAGGATCCAGGGCGTGCGAGCGGTCGGCTGACGCGCGTCCCGGCGTGCGGAGGAAGGTCACAGGCGAGATCAATGTCGGGACCGCAGCGGCGGCGGGGGTAGCGCCCGGCCCGTTGTCGGCTGGGACTGGCGGGAGGAGCGGGATTCTGTCGCCGCTGAACCCGCGCGCGAGGGGCCAGAGCGGGTTGCTTGCGAGCGCTGCTACCACTACACAGATGCCGCTGGCGAGTCCGCAGCAGAATCAGAAACAGCGGCGGACGACAATTGGGTTGGGGAGGAAGTCTTGATGCGTTGAAGTGGCTGATTATGCTGCATCAGAAGGCGGCCAAGGGCGCGCTGGAAGTGGCAAAGAGCGGTTCTGGGGACCTCTTCACGTTTGGGCGGCACTATATCTCAAATGTGCGTACCTTTCCGGCGCTACCTCTGTTCCTTATTTTTCCCGATCTAATCCGCTTTTCTTCAGCCTGACCTGCCCACACGCCTCGAGAAGGACCTCCCGACGTTCTCATACGTAATTTCCCAGCTCGCTGCACACCATCCCTACCTCGCGTATCTGCACCTCGTCGAACCGCACATTAACGGGAACGCCACGCGCACCGACAGCGACGTGGCGGCGCATGAGTCAAACGACTCCCTCCGCGCGCTGTGGGCGCCCTGACCCCTCATTCGCGCGGGTGGCTCCGAGTGACGAGTCAGGGATCGGGGCTGGGGCGACGGGCTTGCCTGCAGCCTGGTGAGATTTGCATCGACATGGACTAGAGAGTACTCAAAATATTGCTGCTCCGGGAGGTGGCCGCGTGTGCTTGTAAAAAGATTAACTTGGTTTTTTTCCCAAAATAGGATGCGCAGGGCGTCACGATACTCGCAGTGCTGGACCGTACGAGTACCATAGGTGCGTTCTATCTGTTGCACTTCCTCCCTTTTACTTATTCTTATTTTCATACGTGGTGCTTAGCTTGATAAAATCATCTGCGCACTCCGCCCATCCTCCTTACTCGCTGGCTCCACATGGCACTCTCGGTCCTGCTTTGCCGCGCTCGCAGTGCCGCCCCTCTCCCTTCCCTGCCTGTCTTCCTCACCTCCGTCATAACCCTGCCGCGTATACGTGGTCCCTACGCCCCAAATGCGGCACCATCCGGATCATCTCGTAAACAGCTAATCAGTAGAAATTTTCGTACTCCCCGCTCACTTACTCTCGTGCCACCACCATCGCATCCATCTATTACTACGCGCTTCACCGTTGGCATGCCGCAGGAGAATCACGAACCCGAGTGTATTGCAGCTGAGAGCTTCGCTCCCTGGCAGACTCTCATCAATTCCATCATTGTGAGTGCACTGTCCACCCACCAATTGTACTCAATTGCTCAATCTCTGACTCCCAGGAAGAGCGACCTACTCAATCCCATATTCGTCTCGACCAAACGGAGAGTTTTCAAGGTTCAAAATCAGAAATAAAACCGATGTGAGGCTCTAATTCAAAGATTGTTGATTCGGAGTTTCTTGATAATGGCCAATCGCAGGGTCATTGTCATGTACGCAGACAAGGCTGCCCCGCGCGCCGCAGATATTTCTCCATCCAGAGCAGGCACCTACCCTATCTGCTCTTGGTGCAACCGTCGCAGATGAATCCGCCTCTCAATTTTGTTAGGCTTTGAATCTAATACAAATAGCGGATGTTGAACAGAGGTTGGTTTGCAGTCAATGCCGTCGGAGTAGCAATGTCATATAAGTAACAATCCTCAACGCAATACGCCAAAGTCGACATCACCTAAGGGGCAAGGTCAAATTTTCTTCAACCTCGGAAAATTCCTTCAGTTCAATATCCGACCAACGCAACACACCAAAGTCGGGGCAAGGACAAAATTTCTTTGACCCAAACTGAAGCTTCGGCCGTCTTAATCCCACCCTCAAAGTTAATTCGATGTCGCTTGAACGGCAAGGAAACACTTTTCTCACCGGTCAATTGTTTTGCTGGCCGAACCTGGACCAAGTTGATCTTTCTTTCAGCATCCTCCACTCTCCTCTGTCCCCAGCTCGGATATGAGTACAAGCTCAGGCTTTGAGTCTGATTCGGAGGACCGTGTCTCGGAGATTCCAGACCAAAATGCCGATGCGAAAGGCAAGTTGTGCTCTTTCTCACCATTTCGGTCTCGCTCATACCAGACAAATTTTATAGGCACTAATGGAGACGCAGAAAATGCTTGGAGCAGTTTTGAAACAAAACCGAATGCTCATTGCGGCAAGCGCGCAAGCAGAAGCAAGCAGGCCAGGACGGCGCACAAAGCAAGACGCATCTGCCTGGCCGAAGGGCCCAAATACCAAGGGCTACCACGCGTCAATTATCAACATCGGCAAATCTTTCACGGTGGTCCAATTCCCTTGGGTCGATCCCAGCGCATTCACCGCAAAAATCTCATTTCCTGCCGCTTCACCGCGTGACATATGGAAACCCAACCCAATATCTGTGCTATTCCCCCAGCAACTCACGGCCATGATATACCAGCATGTCCCAGAAAACTTTCACGGGCTGGTGAACACAACGGATCTCCCCGAATTCGCTGCCAACGTACGTATACGTATTTCTCTGTACTTCGCTGATTAGTCTCATTTTGGTCTGATCTAGTTTTGCCACCACGCCAGCGCCGAACGATCGAGCGCCTTGAAGACATTGAAAGTCGAGCTGCCCAAGATTTTCCTGGCACAGAAGCTCATTGCAGACGTCACGGATCCTGCAGCGTGGCGTGGCCTTGTCGTTTGGCCCGAGGATGTAGACAAGAAGAAGATCAGCCCATACCCACCCCTCATCTATCACAAAAATACGAAGAGCGTCTCTGGCTTTATGAAGAATGCAGCGATGCCGCTGGTAAGCCAACAGTTTCCGAGTGATGCATGACATCTGATATTAGTTTCGAAGTGCGCGCGTGTCATATTATTTGGCCCAGCCAGCCTGGAGGACAAGGGCAGTAGGAGACCCCAAAGTCAAACGCTTGGGCAATTGTGGCGCGTCGTAGAGCCGAACGCAGCCCTCATCTCCTTCGTCTGCACCACAGTAAGGACCAAATACTTATTGTTACACTCAGTTTACGGCGCTAACTGCTATCCAGGCTGTTTTCATTTGCTATTGGTCCAGTCTGGAAGACCAAAAGCCCGAGTCCTTCGCGCCTGTCGGAGCCACCTCCAAAATCGATTTCCGGGAAATCTATATGCGCTTCAGATGGGCGTTAGAAAGCAAGGCAGATGATGCCTCCACCAAGAGTATCATTCGCTTTTGGCACCAACATGTCTTTAAAGGTATCACCGGCGTGCCAGCCCTCCCAACTACTGATCGGGCGTCTGAGCGCATCGATGAGGAAGCAGAATTGGAAGCGGCTATGGGGGGCTTGGACATGGAAGAGGACTCGTTAGTGTATAGCGACGAGGAAGATTTCAATTCAGGTGAGCCTTTCTTTGCTCTCATTTCTCGAGTCTTTTGGTAGCAATTAACGCTCTTGCCTCAGCAGCTATTGTACATGCACATGGACCAGATCCACCACCCGCAGGGAGAGGCCAGCCTGCCATCGCTGCCACCGCAGCCGTTGTTTCCCAGGTTGTTCCACACCCTCGAGTTGTGCTTGGTCCCAGCACCGCCAGCGATGATGAGGTAGACGAGTCCATCGAGTCCCCGGTTCGTCCATCAAACCGCCGTAGCCAGGCTCGTGTCATTGTCGATTCGGAGGACGACACACCCTCCCAGCCTGAGGAAGATGGTCGTCGCGCCGAAGATTTGCGCGTGCAACTTGAGGCAAAGCTCAAATCCCTCAAAGTTGTGGACTTGCGGTTCGTTCTTATCACGGCCCACCAGCCGGCTGCGCAGAAGGCAAAAAAAAATGACCTGATTGCTGCCATCCTTGCCAGCGAAGCAGCCATTGAGATCTACCGGGCCAACTTTCCATTTTGAACCATAGCTTCCGCTGCCCATCTCAAATAGTTTTTTTTGTATGCTTTACCGCAATTCAGTCTGTTTTTCTTGGAACCATTAACACCCTTTGAAGTTGAATGAGAGGTTACGAGGTAAGTTACTCTCGCCAATGCATTTGTGCTCATCTCTGGCTTAGTTCCATACAGCGGTGCTTCAAGCAACTCACCGATACGCGAGGCGCATTCCCCTTACATCGCTGCCTTCAATCTCAATTCGCTCTCTTGACAGTAAGTACATAATCCTCTCCTTTCGCATTTGAAATTTATTCAGGTCTAGTTTACGGACAAGGAGTACATAGGGGTGCCGCCGTGCACACAATTGCCTCCGCCCAACTGGCTCACGCTGCGCTCAAGGTTTTCATGAAGATTCCAGCTCGCCCGCAGAGTCGAGGACTGGAACATCCGTGTAAATACGGTCTTCCCCGCCACTCACTTCTCCGTGGGCGACCGGGAAAGCATTCCTTGCGCGCGCGCTTGCGTATTCCCCACACCCGCCCACTTCCATCCCGTCCTCCTCCTCTTTAGCGCAGCCCAAATTGGTACCCGCAGAACACGGCCAACCTTTCGTCCTTTGCATTCACCTTCGCCCCATGAGCCCCGCCGCCTCCCCCCACGCCTAGGGCAAGGCCCTCACCCCCCACGCGGTCCTGTGCATTCGTCAAGCTCCCATGTAACCCCTTCTTGTGGCCGCGGCCGATGGGGCTCGCACAGTGGGCATGGGGGGAGGGCGCGAACAGCATGCAAAGGGTGAGCACGAGTACGAGCACGGGGGCGTGGGCATGCATGGCTGGCGGTTGCATGGCCATACGGCGCCTGTACGTATTGCACGCCACCCCCCGCCGTATTGCGGGATCGGCGCCGTCACGCATGCCGTTGTCGGGGAGGTGGCTTCGGTGGCGCGACGGGGACAATGAGTGGCGTGGGGTCAGTGCGAATGCGCTCTGCGGCTGCGCGAGACCTGCGAGTGCCCGCAGCGCGGCGCGCACACGCCCGGCTACGAGGACGGGTACCCGTGGAAGCTCGTGCCCTGCGATGTCCTTCTTGTTGGCGAGTGTGACGACGATGGCGACGGGTTGTAGAATGTGTTGTTCTGCACGTCCAAGCACGGCAGGAACAGGCTCTTGTACTGCGCCGCGCACCGTGTCATGTCATCTGTCCAATTCAAGTTACGTACGCTACTGGGTACGCCGGAACCGGTAGTACACCGCAGCCATGCTCCCCGGGTACGGTGCAGGTTATCGGGCAGCTCCCACCGGTAAGAATCTTCCTTTGGGTGACTTGAAAGCTGTGGTTGGCGGCGATGAGCAGATGAGATGACGAAGGGCAGGCAAAGTGGGACGGGATGGACGGTTAATGTAATACATGCAGACAGATAGGCGGATTTGTTTTGACGCCGGGCAATAGCCGCAGGCGGGTTTCTTCGTATGCTCAGACTTGTCAGAGGAAGCCCAAAAAGAGTACATAAAACATACCTTCACTCCCTCTATATAAAAGCCTGGTTAGTGTAGTGGTTTTGTGTCCGCCGATAAGATCACGTGATGGACCTGTAAGGTCAAGCGTTCGAACCCCACAATAATATTACTATTAACATGTAGTAGTCAATAGTCAGTAAGTAACCCAGCCAGTAGAAATGTAAGTAACCGAGTCAGTAAGTAAATTCTAACATAAGTAACAACACCAGTTGAAATGTAAGTAACAGAGTCAGTAAGTCAGTGACCGTAACCATTGAGCAGTAAGTAAATTCTAACATAAGTAACAACGCCAGTCGAAATGTAACTATCCGAGTCAGTAAAAGTAATCATCTAACGGTAAGTAAATAACTAATCAAGTCAGTAGAAATGCCAGTAACCGTCATTAAAATGGAACAGTTGAGTCAAAGAGAGAAGAATCAGGACGACAATATCACTTTTTTTGTGGTAGTGAAGCCCGCTTCTTGCAAGGGCCGTATAAGATACCACAAGATATAGTTCCTTGTCATGGCCTATAAGATGCGGATCGTCTTATCGCCTCTCACAAGTTCGGCCAGATCCGATAAGGCCGAACAAGATCGGACATCGGATAAGAGCGTATAAGATCAGTCATCTTATCAGGGCATCTGATCTTATCAGGCTGAGTTGTTTCGGATAAGCGCCTAATCGTGCCGGCAATTCTTACGGCCTTGCAAGGCCTGACATGGCCTTGTCATAGGTTTTAGAAATTTCCGACACAGCCAAAGTAACTTGCCATCAGATGGCATCATTTAGTTATATCTTTCGTTTGTATAAGTAGATACAGGTGTCTTGGGCTCAATACGGAATTTACCCCCGACTAGTAAGCCCCGAGCTTGCGCCCAAAGGGAAGTTCTTGTTGATCTTCAAGTCACTGCAAGCTCAGTTTGCAGATATTCTAAATATCATTGGATTGGAACATATAAAACCGTCTGAGTGTGGCTCTTGAACCGTATTGAATCGTCTTGAATCACCGGTATTGAATCGTTGGGACTATGTGTATTGTATTGCTTGTCTTATTAACTATCGCGGATCTTCGGGATACGCACTACTCGTTCTTTGGAACAACCGGAATCTGGGTCAACCATTTGTTTCCTGTATTCCGAACCTCCTGTTGGCCTAGCCACCTCGCGCCTTTGGTGTTCGAATCTAGATATCCTTTGGATTTCTCTGTTTCGCACATAACAAAGACAATACATTGTGCTGCAACTTCTTGCATAAAGACTTTCTCCCATTCAACCTTTTCATCTGAATCAGGGACCGACACTCGTCGGGTACCATCGGAACGAACAAAAAACCACCCTTGCTGCACCCTTTGTTGGTTTTTGGATAGATTTATCTGTTCCAAGGCTATACATTGATTGTAGTATTCAAGCATTGGTTGTATCGAGCGTTTCCATCCCAGGCTCCAAGCTCACTTATCGTCGCCGCAATTTTTGTAGTTGAACATGTGGCCGGAATCTCACAGGTCTACCATGAAGAGTTGTGTCGGGAAATCAAACGATGAGGTGACACGGGTGAGACTAACATTGACCAATCCATCAGAAACTGATTCCGTGAACGTCGCAGTTGATGGAGAAGGGAGCGCTCGTTGGCTGGTCGGAAAAATCGCTGGGGATCGGAGGTGAGATCTGCAGTGATCTTCGGCGAAATATGAGACTGCGTGTGTTGTGTGGAGGCCAGGAGCAAGTTCGGCAGCGCTGTTCCGCCTTGCACGGGCTGCAGTACCAGGTCACATTATGTATTTTTGCCTATCTCCTTGTTACTCCAGTTCCAGGGGCATAATGGTGGCTATGGCATGAACACAGCTACCGGTGGCTGAGCAGATGACATAGCCACCGTTTTGAGGTTCGGAATGGCTAGGCAAACAACCTAGGGAATGGCTGGGCTCACAGGGCTCAGATCAATCAAATTCTCATCTTTGATATCGGTTAACGGGATGCTAATCGAGTTGACAGGAACCTATGGCGTCGCACGAGAAGCTTCCGAAACCACGGACTTGTTCTGACTGATGGGAGCTCGGGGAGAATGCCCGCCTTGCGAGCGGAGGCGAACGCCTGCTCAGCAATGAGCTGGTGGCAACGAGCAATACTAACCCAGTCCTCGGAACTGAGCTCACGGCCTGCACGACTGAGAGTGAAATGTGAAGAGGAATTTTTATTGACTGAGCTATCAACATTACCACTGCCAGGCGAAGCCGAACGTACACTGTGAGTGCGCGAGTTCTTGCGAGTCACTGTAGACCAGGGACCATTTGCGTCCTGCTGGCTCTCGACGGTGTTCAGAGCGTTGAAGTCCACATCGCTCGTCAGCGTGGGCACCTCGGATGTCTGACTACCATGGCTCGGAGGAGCGCGTGGCAGACCCGTAGTCACCTCACTGGAGAGCAGCTCAGTGGGTACGGGATTGGTTTTGGTGAGTTGGCGAGCATTGGAACTGTGACTTGCCGGGGAAGTCGCTCGGGAGGTACTGCGCAAAGAAGTCGGCGGTGAGGCCCGGCCTTCGCGGACGCTCTTGCGAGTAGCATAGTGGGAGCGACTAGGATCCATAGTAGTTAGGAAAATTCGGTGGGGGGTGTCGAAGCAGAGTGGCGGCGATGGTTGATCAGACCAAGTTGGCCAGGCAGGCAACGACGAGAGTGGACTGTTAAAAATATGTGACAGGGAGCTCGAAAGCTAGTCCCGGCACACTATGAGAGAGAGGGTCTTGGAGAGGGTGGTCGATCGAGTAACAGGCGTGAGTTCTAGATTAACCGCGGAATCACCAACTACGACAGGGTTTATATACTACGATCAAAGTGTTGGAAGTAGATAGATGTAAAGAATGTATACTGTAGTATTTCGACCAGATGTTCACAGGGTGCCACTTGTCACCTAAGATGTTCACTGGCATTGGTGTTCAAAATCAGTCTGACCGTGTCACCTACCTGGGAAATGTTCATTTTTGTCAGACAGCTTCCCTAAGCCCTTGAAGACCACCCATGCTGCCCAGCCATTCCAACAGGGCTCGAGAAGGCTATAAAACTACTTTACAGGCTGCCATGGACAACTTGAAGCTCGTCTACTGTCACTCTTGGATGGGGACAGCGCAAGAGATTCGTGGTGCAGGGCTATCAAGGCTCAGCTTGAGAGGAGTGTTGATTTTCTTGGCGTATATTTTAGGATTTTTTTGTTGTTGATTTAGCATGGCTCAAAAATGATTTTTGCGCTCTCTGGCGGTATAAAAAATTAAGGTGTTCATTGCCCAACCGTCACCCTTACATGTACCAAATTTGTTCAGTTCACAACCCTCTGTCACCCATCACCTGAACATTTGGTCGAAATGGTACAGTATACCGCGTGGAACGGTGCGATGAATAAGCGAACTAGCAACGAACGTGAGAGGTAAGTGTGAATGTGTACGAAATAAGGAATAGAGTTAATAAGGAATGTGGGGGAGCGGTGTAGAAGATGAGGTCGGTCGCTGGGTGGACCAGAGAGGCTCAGGTCGTGCTGGCAGAGATGGGGTAGAGGTAGAGCAAATGTGCGATGATCCGGGGATATGAATCTGACTAGGTGTAGTGTAGAATGTGGAGAGAATCAAATAGAATACTCAGCTTAAAGAAAACGTTCAGAGGCGCGAAGATTATCAAAAGAGAGGGTGCATTGTAGTGGTAGGAAGGAAGGAGAGGTCCCCTAACTGTACAAACAGATAGGAATAAAGTGTCCGATCGTAACAATTAAATAAAGTGTCCATGAGGGAAGCCTCAGCTAGAGCGAGACCTCTGTCAGTCAAACCGACCAGGAGCTACGCAAAGACGGTATAGGGAGAGCATGCTGCCCCCACAGCATTGACAAGTGGGTGCCCATGCCACTGTCGGCTCGATCCCCAGCGTAGTCCGAGAAGGCCGACGACTCGGGTCTGGCACGTCGCGTTGGCAGTACGTAGTGAGAATAAATAAAGAGTAGATGATTCCTGCATGGTCGAGTAATTGATCTTGAAGTCAGAATTGTATCGGCTTGACAGTGGAATGAGGCCAAAGACACTCGCGCAGCTGTGTAATGAATCTAGGAGCATAAAGGGAGGAAAATAGTGAGTATGAGAGTAAAGTGTTGAAAAGATACGAGGAAGGAGTGAGATAAAATAATTAACGAGTGGTTGGATATGTCTGCATGACGGGCATAAACCGTGTGATGGGGAGAGGCGACGAGGGAGCCGAGCGACCCTTCCACAGAGGGGGGATACTTTGAATTTCGCCCTCGGAATTCCGCTGAAATAAGGTATTCAGAAATGTGAAGGAAATAGCAGAAGGACAGGCAAGGAAGAAAGATGAGGAGCTGATGTGCTTATCTGGACCGTGACGCTGCGCAAGAATTGAGTTGGGAATCGACAGTGAACATGTTGCTTGCTCGGGAACCATGTGAGCGTCTTGGTGTTTGGCATGTGTGTTCGAACCATGATGCACTATAGTCTCAAAATTGTGGTCAGCATTGAACTCGAATCGAAACGGCAAAAGCAGGGAACAGAGAGTGAGTATGAGATAGATGGACACGAGGATGTGAAACGATAATGGGATCGAGGGGATAGGTATAGATAAACAAGACTCAGCTCTGATACGAGGACGAGCGTATGAGAAACTTGGCTCCGAAATGAGAATCGATTCCTTATAACTCGGTGGTTCATCCATTGGCTCGACGTCTACGTGTGATTTGATAAGTAGCTCTGAAATGAAAGAATTTGAGTAGGATTTGTGCAGAAAGAAAGGCTGGGGCTCAGCTCGAATAGTAAACTCAGATAGGCCTCGGATGCTCGGGTGTCTCGGCGTAGTCGGTTGTCTCGAAATAAAACTCTAAAATGGTGCACAAAATCGTCGTCAGAATCGTTGTAACAAAAGGAACTCATCATAGCTTCGCTTGGGTGTGGCGCAGGCAATGTGGGCAATAGAGAATCGAGTTCGATGAATCTTTCCTGACCCATAAAAAGGTCGATGAATAAATCAGTAACGGAGTCGAACATGGAATCGAGTGAGAGATCGGATATGAGAGGGAGAATACTCAGCTTGGAATAGTTGTTAACTTCATCCAGGTTGCACAGGAAATGTGTCTTGTGAGCGGAGGGAATACTCTGGCCGAGCTCGGAACTTTGCTGCGCAGTGTAATCTAAGTTCAGAAGCAATTCAGTGATAGAGTCCTGATGAATCTCGACTGAAGGACAGAATTCGGGGACAGAGGACGCAGAACTCAGCTGAATCGGCGGGGTACATTCGTTCTGCAAATAAAACTCGACAAAGTCAAGCTCGAACTCCAAATCAGGAGAGGAGTGAGCGAAATCCAAATAGAATTCAACGAATTCCTCGAGATCAATCGCATCCTTGAAACAGCGCTCGGAAACATGGTCAGAAGAAGCAAAACCAGATTCTCGAGAAGATGCAACACTCAACATCGAGATTTCAACACCAGAATAAAGCTCGGTAGCGTTCAGCTCAGGATTTCGGCACTGAAAGACGGGTCCACAAGCTCTTCGACATTCTCTGTGATTCCGAAATGATGCTCGGACGCATGGTCAGGGATGGGAAAACTGAGAGATTGAGGAGGAAAAACACTCATCATTGATGTTTCACAGGAATAGAGCGGTTCCAGGAAATCTCCAGCGCAAGAACCAAGTACCGAACCGTCCCGGGAAACTAGAAGATCAGATAAAACGCCGAGACTTAGCTGCAACGGTCGCGGGGACCTCAAGCGGAGCGAGAATTTCGTCATATTCAGAGTCGTGCGGTTCGTCCTGAGCGAAAACAGCTTCTTCACAGCTCGAATGTTCGATAAGATGATCAGAAACTGTTTCAGAATAGCAATAATAAATGTTACTTTCCTCGAAATTGGCTGTGTGAGGCAAATAATCATCCTCAGCTCGTGAAGAACTGCTATTGTGCGTGAAGGGAACGGGGTCAAAGTCAATTCTGAACGCGATTTGTGGTGATTTCTGCGAGTCTTCATATTCTAGATTTGAAGCGAAATCAATGTGCGTCATCTCCGGGGAGGGGATGGACTTGTGGTGCAGGAAATGGGGCAGGAAGACTTGATGGAACAGTCTGGAAGCTCGGAAGTCGCGATGCAGGAAGTGAGTTGGACGATGAACTTAGCTTGTATGAAGGTATCTCGGGCAAAAATGGACTTTGTAGACCCAAAGAGCGGTTCTCCAGAAACTCCAGGGGCAGGAAGACTTGATGGAACAGTCTGGAAGCTCGGAAGTCGCGATGCAGGAAGTGAGTTGGACGATGAACTTAGCTTGTATGAAGGTATTCCGGGTGAAATGCGCTCGTTAGACTTGAAAAGCGGCTCTCGGGACTCACGCCAAAGCTCGGGGCAAAGGAAGTCATCGTCAAGAAGCTTGCGGAGTATTCCTATAGAAACGGTTAGTGGAGGAGGATTGGAACGCGTACGCTGGTGCTCGGGAACTTGTCTAATAAGCGTCCACTTCATTCGCTCAGGGATACCGCTTATGAAATAAAAATCGCGCTGGGATTCGGTGATATCACGTTGTTTGAGGAGCGGTGCTGCAAGGGACATGAACTGAAGTAAGTATTGTTGTAGCTCAGATAGATTCCGAAGGGACGACTTAGCGTAATGAACTCGACACAATTCGATCAAATCTCCCACTCGCACCCGCGGTTTCGCATCGTAATCGGCATAAAGAGCGAGAAGAACCGTTTCGGCAGCACTCCAGGTCTTGTTCGGCACCTCGGAATCAAACTCGGGCATATATCGGATGAGCTCGCGGACATGGTCGGACGAATAGCAAACTATGAAAGGAACAAGTGAATCAGTGGCTGGGATGCCGGCGTGTTCGCCAAGAAGCCGGATTTCAACAAGAACTCGCGGACTCGAGAACCGTTGAAGCAAGGAGCAAGAGGTGAGTGAGGAGTTGGCATAGGGGTAATGAGACGGATAAAGGAAGGATTCGGGCTCGAAACAAGCGCAGGAGTGTGGGGAATGAGTGGAGGCATGATAACGGCGGTATTAGAAGGTGTGGATCATCGAAATGAGGGGAGGAAAGGGTAGAAAATGGAATAGGGGCTAAGGGCGAAATGGAGAGTGTAGCACTTAGCTTTGCAGAACCAGCAGCGGAAAACCTTGCCCCTCGCGGTGGGCTCCACTGTAGAAGATGAGGTCGGTCGCTGGGTGGACCAGAGAGGCTCAGGTCGTGCTGGCAGAGATGGGGTAGAGGTAGAGCAAATGTGCGATGATCCGGGGATATGAATCTGACTAGGTGTAGTGTAGAATGTGGAGAGAATCAAATAGAATACTCAGCTTAAAGAAAACGTTCAGAGGCGCGAAGATTATCAAAAGAGAGGGTGCATTGTAGTGGTAGGAAGGAAGGAGAGGTCCCCTAACTGTACAAACAGATAGGAATAAAGTGTCCGATCGTAACAATTAAATAAAGTGTCCATGAGGGAAGCCTCAGCTAGAGCGAGACCTCTGTCAGTCAACCGACCAGGAGCTACGCAAAGACGGTATAGGGAGAGCATGCTGCCCCCACAGCATTGACAAGTGGGTGCCCATGCCACTGTCGGCTCGATCCCCAGCGTAGTCCGAGAAGGCCGACGACTCGGGTCTGGCACGTCGCGTTGGCAGTACGTAGTGAGAATAAATAAAGAGTAGATGATTCCTGCATGGTCGAGTAATTGATCTTGAAGTCAGAATTGTATCGGCTTGACAGTGGAATGAGGCCAAAGACACTCGCGCAGCTGTGTAATGAATCTAGGAGCATAAAGGGAGGAAAATAGTGAGTATGAGAGTAAAGTGTTGAAAAGATACGAGGAAGGAGTGAGATAAAATAATTAACGAGTGGTTGGATATGTCTGCATGACGGGCATAAACCGTGTGATGGGGAGAGGCGACGAGGGAGCCGAGCGACCCTTCCACAGCGGGCCGTACCGTTACAGCACACTTCCACCATTTGCTCCGTGTCTCGGCTCTCTGGCTCTCTGGCTACTACATGTACAATT
This sequence comes from Mycena olivaceomarginata, assembly GCA_029378375.1. Lineage (NCBI taxonomy): Eukaryota > Fungi > Basidiomycota > Agaricomycetes > Agaricales > Mycenaceae > Mycena > Mycena olivaceomarginata. The sequence continues at coordinate 11,432 of JARKIC010002204.1, read as the reverse complement.
TTCTTCTCCTCTTGGCATCGTGTTAATCCAAATACCACTCAAAGACAACGTGGCAAAAGCAGGAACGCAGAGGAAGAAATTTATGGGCTCCAGGCGCGCGATCCCACACTTTAAGTTTATCCGTCGCTCATTCCCTGGAACAGGATTGAATTCTGCCTGAATTGCAGAATATCGCCCCCCCATGCTCGTGTCGGTCCTTGAAGCAGTCACGGCCACCGCTGATATGCGCTGCTAGGAAAACAGCGCCGATGTTCTAAGCGCTAGGCAATAGCATTTCGGCTGGAATACATGAAAATCAGGGCTTGTCCGCACTCTAGATCTCGAAGGGCGTACTGGAAATGCTCCTGCGGCTGATTCGAACATCCTAGAACTGAGTCTAGGGGAGGGGAGGAAAGATGAAGAAGTAACTAATACTTGCTTCTGACTTCAATAAAGTTTCCCAACCTACCCTTCCTCTGAATTTCATTTTGCAAGTACAGGTTCGGTATTACATGATATTGCTGTACTAACTTCTATAAGATGGTTTTGCTTGCCGAAAACCTGAACGGCGCACAAGTATGTCCTTTCCTTTTATAGTGATTCAATTACCATAAATAGGAAGACTCATACGCAAATGGCACGAATCGCATGATTTAGATTTTGAGTCATAACAACTTGGTACAGATACGGTTGGATAGCAGCACTGCTTCCCCATCCCCTTATCAAACGAGAAACGCGAATCATTCGTCTTCTGAACGAGCATAGAGTACATAGCATAGCACAACATACATGTATACGAACAGACCATAGGCCAGGCATAAAGGAACTCGGGGTATGAGCATATAGGTAAAGGAATAACGACGGAGAACGAGTATGTTATGAGCACAGTAATGAGTATGGGTATGGGGGATGAGTCTAAGTGAAGTCGATGTGTATCTATGTATGGGCGCGGACTCCGGAGCACGATAAGTAGCAGTAGGGATAGCGAGGGATACTGGTAACCCCAAAAAGAGACATAGAATAGAAAAAAGACTCTAAAATCTAGCAGCTCTAGTTGTAAGTTAATACCATACCCGCGGCCCCTGCACGTACGGGCCTCGAGTATGGGTATTTTCTGAGCAGCAGGCCTAGGGCTCGCTGTAGGAATAAGGATAAGGACCCCCGAGTATCCGGGTGCAGGGACTGGCACTGGTATAATGCCGGGTAGGGGGTACACAGCGGGGCTCGGGTTCGAGCTTGGTCGGGGCGGGTGTTGTCCCGTACGCCAGTGACGTCGTACGAGGACGGCTTGACGGCGGATATGCGAGCGGTGAGGGCGAGCGGTGCGCCTGCGGCGAGAGGTAGCCGGGATAATCCGGCCCTATTGGAACGTCATGGGCGGGAAGCGGGGTGTAGGGACCCGTACGGCAACGGCGTGCCGCTCTGAGGGCAGCTTCTCGAGCGGGGGTAGCCCATGAGGCTCTCAATGGGGACGACTGTCGTCGTCTGACTGAATCCGAGTCGGAGTCTGAGTCGTCCGACTCGAAGTAATGAAAAGTCGGGTTGGACGTCGGAGAAGTCAGGTGTGTAGGTTATATCCTCGTCGAGATTAACGAGCGGGGCCTAGCCAGGGCGAAGTGGTGCCCGGGCGGCAGGGGTTTGCGCGTCGCCGAGAGCCTGCGCTCGAGACTTCCGGTGTGCACGAAGTCATTGAGAGGCAAAGCAGAGAAAGAACAAGCGATGCGACGCACCGTGCCACTTCCCATCATTGTTGAGTATTATGAGAATTTTTGGTCGTCCTTGACGCGCGGCGTCTTGTCCTTGCGACCGTCTTTGCTCCTGCCACTCCGGCTTGAGCTGCTTCCTGCTTGAGCTACTCCCGCTCAGTGCTGCTACCCGACACGGCGCGCCCAATGTGCGCTGGTTCCGCTGTGCAACAACACGTCGATCAGCAGTCGTACAAACGTCGAGACAATAAAACTCGCCCTGCGCATCGACAACGACGCCATCGCGCAGCGGCGAGGGCCTCGTAGGTTTGGGGTTCGGGTGCGGAATCTCTGCGAGCGAGGTCTATCGTAGAGTCCGCCGGTGTGGCGAAAATAACCACGAGAAGCAGGTGACGTACCATTGCTCGACAACCTGTAGCAGGTGTCAGATTCAGTATCATTGCGAGGTAGCGAGGAAGGCAAGACGCACAAAGACATGGTATCACCTGGATTCAAGTTCGTCACCCGCAGAGGCACTATAAAGGAGCGGCGTCAGCATGTCTTTGTCGGAGGGAAGGCAAGACAGAGAGAGACTCAGAGAGAGAACACGCAATCAAATCAAGAAATCAGAGGTCACGCGTCTGCGCCAACTTTCTTGCGCGCCAAAAAGACTGCGACTACGACACCTCATTGTCGCCTCGTGCTGCCATGACCATGGCTCCTTGTCGCAGTCAGCTTGCTCCTTCCTTGCAAACCACCACTTGTCCCCCCACATGCGACGCCCCTCTCAGCGCACTCGCCCCAGACTCCTGTCGGTCATACAGATACCACGGCCAGGATACGACGCCTCGACGCTCAGTGAGGAGATTCGACCTCGACCCTGACGACAAGACGCCCGCGGATGCAGCCTTGACCCTCCTCCTCACCATCCCCCCTCCCTACCCTCACCTCTTCCTCCTCCAAAGAAACAAACAAACACTCACTCCGATTCCCCAGCGGTACCCCCCTCACCATTCCCAGGAGCGGAAGACTCGTCGCGCTCGTGACGCTTGGGAGGCTGTCCATGCTTCCCCTTCTTCCCAGCGGCCGGCGCTCGGACAGTAGGGGGAGCGGGTCGGAGATGGAGCGCAGGAAGGGCGGGGGCGGTGGGTCTGCGGAGAGCGGATACCGTTAGCGCAGGTTTGCGTGAGACGTGAACATAGGTGCGAATTCCACTCTTGCTGCGCTCGCCCCACCCAAGATGAGATAGTAAGAGAAGCCAACTTACCCGCTCCCATCGTGCTCACCCCTCGCATGCTGCGCCAGCATCGGCGGAAGATTCGGTTGCCGGCTGGGGGTCCGTCGGGGAGTGTGCTGGAAGGAGGTGGGGGGCGTGAGTGAGGGAAAAGAGAAGAAAAAAGGAAAAAAAAGAAGGACGAGGACAGCAGGGTCGGACGGGACGAGAACGTCCCGTTACGTCCGTCTAAGTCTCGCGCGTCGTCCCCGTGCGCGTAGGGGTCGTACCATATGGCTCTTCCCGCGCCGCGTCCTTCCCTTCACCCACGTCCCAGCAGAGTCTCCTCGCACGTGTACGCATACGCCGCGTCCTAGCAGGGGTATCGCCGCCTTTCACCACTGCGCGCGCATCAACCCGGACAAGAGGGTTCCCCCCCGGCGCTCCCATCCACCCCGAGCTAGCATGAGCAGCTCGTCCCCACGCCGTCAAGAATGTACACATCCGGCCCCTCTACCGGGCATTCGTCGCTTGCACAGCACCCACAGCATGATCAGGCCTGGTTGTCATGGCGATCCCACCACGCACACACCCAGCACACACGCATTCCTCGGACGCCCACATACAGATGCACACACACCCGTTCCCGTCCTGCTTCTGCTCCTTCTGCTCCCTAGGCGAGGCTGGGTTGTCCCCCTTCCCAGGTCGGCGCCCACTGACGCCAACGCATCCCAATCCAATCTCTCGTCCCAAGCAAGAAAAGAGCACGACACACACACGTACCCAGCAGCATCATCCCTTCCTTCCCATTCTGATGGTCGCCTCCTGCGAAGATGGTGCCTTTGAGTGCGCGGCTGGGGCGAGAGGTGGGTTAGCGTTTGGAGAGGAAGGTGCGGAGAGACGAAAAGGTAAGAGAAGGGAAAGGGACGACGCGTCGTTCCAGTACCAGACGCGCCGTCGGGACGGGACGCTGATACCGATACATCCATCCCATCCCAAGAAAGACAAGGCAAAAATCACGCACCCCGCCTCCCTTATCCTCTTCAGGCTAAACTCCTCATCCAAAAACGTGGGGCGGCGTGCACGGCCTTTGAGCGGATGCGTTTTCTGTACAGTCGCAGTGTGAGGTGGCGGCGTTTTGGGCATGGATCGTCAGCGTCTCGTCTGGGGGTGGGCGAGAGGAGATAGGGGGGGGAGGATAAGAGTAGCGGTTATAGACCGCAAAGGGAGAAGAGCGGCGGACGAAAGAGAAGGGTAAGAAGGGCAGTGACGAGACACTGATAGATAGGCGTGAAAGATATGTATCGTGCGTGTACGCGTGTACGCGTCTCTCCCTTGTCCTTTTTCCTTCCTTCCCGCACCCAGGCTAAGGCTCGGGAACCCGCTTATCCATATGCGCCGTCGGCGGCCCTCGGGCAAGAGTCTAGAAAGACGACCCCAAAGGCAAAAGACAATGCACGTTCGCAAATGGCGAGTCGCACATTCACATACAACGTACGCGCGGCTGCGCATCGCGGCATCGGGACCAGACCGATGTCATTGAGCGCGCCTCGAGCTCGGCCTCGAGCCTAATCTCGACGTGGGTGCGATGACGAGAACGTCCACAGATATGAATACGACGCGAACGTGCAGAGAGAAGAGAAGGGGCGAGGCGAGGCGAGGATGGGGTGGGATGTGATAATTGCGAGGGCCGTATCCGCGTCCGTGTCCGAGTGTTCGACGCGAAAGCGACAACACCTGCCTGCCTGCCCCGCGAATGCGAGACGAGGGATAGGAGGGACGGGTATGGACGGGGACACGAGGAAGCACGCCAATAATAATAGTGCGTATAACGTAGAGTGAGGTAAAGTCAAGTGAAGTGAAGTGATAGAATATGATAGGGAGAATGAAAACAATGAAGCGATAATGGGATCGGCGTGGAAGAGAAGCCGTAAGAGAAGCCGCCACAAAATGAATGAAAGTCCAGAACCCAGAAAATGCAAATCACCCTCTTTATAAAATTAAGCTGTCTGTCCGAAGCCTTTTCAAACTCCGCCTATCGATTAGCCGGCGCTTATCGATTGCGCGCTAATTCGGGCGCTCATCTCTCAGCCGAAGTGGTGGGCCGCGAAGCGGCCCACCGCGCTCTTGTGAACCTTAAAAAGCAGCTTCGGAGATGGCAGCGCGTCCGAGGAACCTTTCTCGTAATCAAAAGAAGAAAGAAGAATAAAAGTAGAAAAATAAAGGACGAGGAGAACGAGCACACACCTCCTTTCCCCGCAAACTCATATAAAAATCAACCACCCTCCTCCCCGCATCTCGCCCCGCGCCCGTCGCGCACGGGAATACCGCGGGCTGGCGCCGCTTGAGCTTTCTGTCCGGATCTGTGACTGGATCCTGGGTAGAGGGGTCGGTGATTGAGCTCCTGCGGGGCCGGGGTGGGACGTGTGTGAGGGTAGAAGGGATGGGTGCGTCGGAGGCAGCTCGTTGTCTATGAATGGCAGAAACGAAAATAGGTTAGTATGAGAAGGATGAAGCGTGCATAGTGAAGGAGGGACATCGCATGGGCCAGAGGCTAATCCTGACAATGGAATAATCCTGGCCATGCATATTAATATTCGCGTATAACGAATGGCATCCATATCCAAACGAAAAAGAAACGAAACGCACCTTACGAACTTGCTCGTGAACGTATCAGCATCTGGCTTAGAAATAACCTCAAACGCTGGCCGCGGCTTCCCCTCGCGATCCCTACCCCGCCGGTGGTCGTGTTCGTGGTCCCGACTCTTGCGCCTCTCTCTATCGTCGTTGTCCCGCTCCCTCTCCTTCCTCGAACTCCTCGTAGATTCCTTCCTCTCTCTTCTCCCCTCTCCATCCCTCTCCTTCTCTTGCTCCTGCACCATAGTCGTCGTAGGTCGTGAGTCGGACAGCAGCTACCCTCCGGTGGTTTAGATTCAAGAACGTCGAAGAAGCTGTCCAGCGACAGCAGAGTCGAAGAGAGTCTATAGCAGAGTCGGAGTGGCAAGTAAAGGCAATAAAGCCAAGAATGGATCGCCCCTGTCGTCCAACAATCATCATGATCGTCGTCAGCAGCCCCGCACTGCTGTAGCAAACAAGGGAGAAAGACAAAGGGAGCAACCAGGAGGACGTAAGGAAGGTGACGGGTGCTGTCCGAAAGGGGATCCGGGTGGATCCGACTCGGACTTGACTGGGGCTTGCCACGCGCGCAAGGGGCAGCCGCCGGAAGATGCCGAGGTACAGGGAGAGGATCTCGGACACCTTATTTCACTTTTCGGAACAAGTTTCTAAATGCTTCAAAAACGCGTTGTAGATGGTCAGAAAAAATATTCCCGTTACCGTTAGGTAAGGGTTTCTATAGGGCGCCCTAACTTCAGCACTTGCAGAGCATCACATTTTCGTCATCTGTTTTTGCATAAGCACTGATATCTCTGCCAAAATATGTAGACGGCACAAAAGCCGAATGATTGTCGATGCTAACTCATAATCTTGCTGAGAGCAATCCCCAAAATTCTCACCCGATGTCGGATGGACACGTCAAATCACCCCAACCATCACAACGTTCATTGCCACGTCGTGCCACGTCGTTCCCTCTTGTTCTCGACTCCCATGTCGCCCTCTGCTACCTTTTGCAACGTACCGCTCTCCTCGTCCGTTGATCCTAGCTCTGAATGTTCTCTGCTGTCTCTTGACTGGGTTCTATCCTCTGGAGTCTCGGCATCTCAATCTGTTGCTTCTGGACCGCTTACTCTTCCAACGGCTGACTCGTTATGTTCCATGCACATGAAGCTCTGTGTCTGCTCGGGTCTCCCTTACGACCTTGTTCTTGGCCGCGATTGGTTGTTCTTCTGTCGACAAACTCTTCCACATGCATCCTTTGTTCTCTCTTCGGGTGCCATTACGCCGGGAACGTCGGCAAGCAAGTGTATTTCATCATTCTATATTCCACTTGACGACTGACTATTTTAGGTAAATCCCACCTCTCTGCCTTCAATGTCGCCGCTCTAGGTCCTGCCCGCAATCTCGGCTGCGTGATGACGCCACCTTATAAGGAATCTCATCGTAAGTGTCCGCCTCATCTTTACACGACTCAACGCTAACCTGTTACTCAGCTCCGCTGCAGCCTTGTGTTTGCAGCGAGCATTCCTCGTGTCAATGTCCATCTACCCCTGCTTGCATACCATGCCCTATGACTGCATATTCTATGACTTCGATTAATATTATTCGTGATATTTTACTTGGCCATCATACTACCCGCTCCCGTGTCTCCGTATTCCATTCAGATTTGCCATCGCTTCAGAGGTCTCTTGAGCTGCATGCTATACCGACTTCTGGTATGAGTTTAGCACAATGTAGACGTATTCTCTTGCACCATATCGCTACGGGAGCCTGTACAGATCACACTGTGGATGTGTCTGTCACTCCTAGACCAGATCGCTCGGCTTGTCGAGCTCTGTCCCAGGATTTTGGTTGCGCAGCAGACATGTCGAAAGCAGTTTTGAATATTGTCCTCGATGCTGATCACAAGCTGATGTCCACTGAAAGTCTTTCTCATTTAGCTGCTGCTCTTAATATATCTGTCCCTGGTGTCCGTAATTTGCGATTCAAACTGCGTGCTGCCTTAAAATACATTCCGCCAATATTGCATCCACCAGCCCAGGTATCAGTTCTTCTGCATCAGTTGCCGACTTCTTCAACTCATTTGAAAGCCATCGAAAGCCCGTCCTGCTCTCCATTGCTGCTTTGCATCGCATCCAAGTTTCAGATAAACACACTGGGGAAAGCAAACTTTTGACCTAGGACAAAAGGGTAACCAATATTAGTTGTTTCAGTGGACAAAAAAAATCAGGATATACTTCATGTCTTGATGTAGTACAAAACCGACCCCAAAAGAGCAAGTGGCAAAGACCCTATTGGGATGACTTTTACTCTTAGTTTTTAACAAAGTATGAAAGGACTGCCGAGAGGTGAGCTCTTGGGAGCCCAGTCAGAGAGAAAGAGATATTCTGTATTTGAAACTGCTGAAAGACACACCAAAACAACTTGTTTCAGCAATGCTTTCAGCTGTCTTGAAACAAAGTGTTTCATCTTAAAGACAAAGGAAAATTTATGAAACTCTTTGTTTCAAGAGAGCTGAAAGCATCACCAAAAGAAGTTGTTTCGGCACATCTTTCAGCAGTTTTGAATACACATTGTCCCTTTCTTTCTGACTGGGCTCCGAGAGCTCACCTCTCGGCAGTCCTTCATACTTTGTTAACACTAAGAGTAAAAGTCATTCCCAATAGGGTGTTTGCCACTTGCTCTTTCGGGCTCGGTTTTGTACTACATCAAGACATGAAGTATATCCTTATTTTTTTCATCTACTGAAACAACTAATATTGGTTACCCTTTTGACCTAGGTCAAAAGTTTGCTTTCCCCAGTGTGAAACCTTCCATTGACTCCCTCCGCCATCAAATTACCCAACATATCCTTTCTGGTGATTGCACTCAGTTTTCTCAACGACATCCACCGATTTCCCTCCCAAATGGCCTATCTTTTCCGGACTGTGCCGATGTCTGCAATGAATGGCAAGTTAATAATATTGACCCGGATATTCAGGTGCACATTCTGAGTGCAGTTTATGGCAGTAAAATATCCTCCAGTCCTTTGCGCCGTGTTCTGTCAAATCTCGATGTTCAGTATGACAACGACAATAGTCTCCCACAGCTGCGGCGAAAGCTCAAGAGTTACATCCTTAAACTGCGCAAAGGGAAAGACACGGAACGTATACAGAGACAGAAAACATGACAAACTGGTGGAGGAAAGGGAACAACTTGAGTCAGTTCATCGATCGTGGCCCCAACTTGTACCACAGTCTCTGAAAAATAAAATTCTCCGCCTGTTTTGCAATGAAACTAGCTCAGACGCTCTTTCGACTTTCACTTGTGCCGCATGTGCTGAATCCGTGCCTCTTCGTTCTCACTGCTCTGTGACTGTTGGTGATCCAAACATTGACTTGGACGTCCTCAAGCGTCCAGATCTCAGATCCGACAACTCTCTGCTGCTGATCAATACAAGTGGTTAAATCCCGAGTGTGATCCTCCCCCCATGCCATTTGACGAAGGCCCCTTACGTGACATCCTCGTAGATCGAGATGGTATGTATTTTCCATCTGAACACGGACCACCGTCTCTCTCTCTTTGCAAATCATGTCATTCCGCATTGAAAAAAAAAAAGTTGCCTGCATTGGCTCTGGCGAACAAAACATTTCTTGGCCTGTTCCAAGCGAACTCAAGAATCTAACCATAATCGAAGAAGCCATGATTGCGCGGTGTCGGTCAAAGTGCTGGATTATCAAACTTAGAGAAGAGAACCAGGATCTTGAACTTCAAAATACCCAACGCGGGATTCACGGCCACGTTATCATCTATCCACAGCAGCCATCGAAGATTGCTGATATCCTACCGCCTTCTGTTGAAGAGATAACCGAGCCAATTTGTGTTCTGTTTGTTGGTTCATCACGCCCAACGCCAGAGTGGCTCCGAGACCATGCAAAACCCCTTGCTGTTAATGCCACACGAGTACGAAATGCACTTGAATGGTTGAAGAAACACAATCCACTCTACCGAGATATCAAAATCAATGAATATTGCCTTCGACAACTCGAGGAAAATCCTGTCCTGCCGTTCAACATCGAACATGTTCGAAGCAGCAGTGCCAGTGAAGCTGCTGCTCTTGATATGATTCCACTCCGGCCCCCGACTCTTCAACAAATCCTAATGAGTCTATCCCCTTTCAAATCTGGTTATAACCGATGTAGAATGCCATGCCTCCTCTAATGAACTCTGTGCTGCTGCGCTTCGTCATGTCAAAAAGAAAGGTGGTGGCTACCTTGATATCGCCCATGATCACATACCCGAGAACGAGTTCAGGAAGGACAGTCTGCTGTTTCACACTTATATATCCCACTCTATTTCCTTATGGAATTGGAGGACCTAATGACTCCAAACGACCTTGTGCCACTGTCTTTAAAGCCCATGTAAAACATCTTCTCAATCTTGCTGACTCGAGGTTCCAAGAACACCCATCTTTATTTTACTGCTTTCAATATATTACAACGTCATGAAATGCTGCTCCCACTGGGTTGAAGGTCAAGCGTTCAAATTTTGCCTCCGTGGCATCCCAATTCGCGTCTGTATCCCCGCAGGTTGTTCAAAGTGTAGCTGAACGTGTTGCAAACGGTGAATCCCTGGGCCTACGAATGAAGAAGAACGCAAGGTCCTCACCTTATTAAAACAAGTGAATGGTGTGGCTTCCTCCGTTCCTGGCTCCTCTGCTGCTCGGGTCGCAATGCGGAATGAAATTCGAGGGCTCATGATTAAAGAAGGCCTCCCTAGCTTCTACCTAACCATTAACCGCAGATGTCTATAATCCGATTGTAAAGTTTCCTTGCGCAGTGGTCCCGCGCCCGTTCCCGCCATCGGCGATCGTCATTTTCTCTCTTCCACACCCACCAGAGGGCGCGTGATGACGCGGCGGCGCCGCCTTTGATAGTTTGTGATCTGGCGCGTCTCCAAGCCCATCGAAGCGAGGAAACGAAGTGGCCGTACTAGTTGCCTTTCCTTAGTTTAATCCCCCATTTACAAATTCGTACATCATCCAACCTGCACACAATTCTTCCTTAAATGAAAGTAATGTATTCTCACTTTAATGCAAAACAGATTCAATGTTTCAAGTGTTTTAATTGTATGTAAGTATACACTGAGCCAGGAGCACGGATAGTAATGGTAGCGGGCTCTGCCGCTTGCCGGCCCTACCTTTAATCATTTTATTCTTGTTGCCTTCGCGGCTTCAGATGGCCGCGCCATCTAAAACCTGACGGCAAGCCACGAGCGCTTCTTTCAATTCAGTTCTGACAGGTTCTGACAGGCCCGATGGCGTCCAGCACGGAGGTACGGAACAACCACCTCCTATCTTTCTTATTTGAATTGTCTTCTCTACTAGGACGGAGCGATACTGCCAGTATTATCTGAGACTGCCTACTGGGCCACCTTAGAAGTTTTGCCCCCCTAGCAACCATGTTGAGCGACTTTCCCTGGGTCTAGGCATTGCGAATGACAGGCGCATATCCTGTGAAGAGTTTGAGCATACTCGGGGCCATTTTGGTCACGCCTTGATTGCTCAGTGAATTTATTTTTGTCGCACTTCCCAACAGGCAATTGACGGGGTAGTGGGCCACCCGTGTAAATCCGCCGTTGGAGGCTATATTGGCGGCCTTTCTCTGCATAATATTGCTCATGGGTCACAGAGGGTGGATTATATACATTTAAAGTACAATTGACCTTATACCGTGGTGTAGCCGAATGCTTTTAGTGAGAGATGTAAGCGGCAGATTCGATGTTGGCAAAAAACAAGTCCTGCGCACCAAGTAGAGAGTGAATTTGATCAAAGAAAGTTGTAGGTAGGTTCATAAGAAGCTAATGAACATATCTGGACTACCTATGAGACTCGCGCCTTATGCTCCTGAGAACCCAGAGTTCGGATTTCGATTCTACAGAAAACTGGGTGATATGGGGTA